>JBCEWC010009955.1:0-18165 GCA_038996855.1 Solanum aculeatissimum
TTTGATACGATTGCTCTAAAATTTGGGTTAGACCCATTTCCCACTCAATTTGACCCCCTAAACAAGAATATGAAGTCAGATTTTTAAAAAACAAAATGGATTTTTAGATATAGCTAAAACAAGATTTCGGTAACTTCCGAAACACACATTTTTAGGAACTTTTTGGGTCGTTTTAGATGAAATGGAGTCTTGTCTCTAGAATATTCTGTGACAAAAAAATACCGTCTAAGACTAAAAGTAAATTTTACAGAATGGTGGTTAAACCGTCTTTGCTATATGCGATGGAGTGTTGGCTAGTTAAAAACTCGCATGTTCAGAAGATGTAGGTTGCGGAGATGAGAATGTTGAGATGGATGTATGGACATACCAGGTGTGATAAGATTAGGAATGAGATCATTTGGGAGAGGTTAGGGGTGGTCTCCGTGGCAGACAAGATGAGAGAAGCGAGAGTGAGATGATTTGGGCATATGTAGAGAAGTGTTGACGCTCCTGTTAGGAGAACGAAGGGTTGGATTTTAGGGTTTACGCAAAGGGGTAAAGGTAGGTCGTAAAAGTATTAGGGGAGGTGATTAGACAAAATATATTGTAACTTTATATCACCGAGAACATGATCTTAGATAAAACAGAATGGAGGTCGCATATTAGGATGGAAGGTTAATAGACTAGTAGGGATAGAATGTTGTTCTGTCTTGTGATGTAGTAGGTTAGTAGGATTAGTCACGTCTTTATATATTATGTTGTTATTGTTCATCATTTATTTTGCTACTTTTAGTGTATTTATAAAATTATCAATTCCTTTTCATTCTAATCATTATTGTATATCTTGTATTTTTCTGCTTTTGGAATTGAGATATTTGAGTTGAGGGTCTTTCAAAAATAGTTTCTCTATCTCTATAAAGTAGTGGTAAGATCTACGTACATTTTATCCTCTCCAAACCCCACTTATAGGATTTTACTGGGTATGTTATTATTATTGTTTTAAAGAAGAAAATAAATCCTCTTAAAACAAATTAATTTTTTTTCTTATCCTACCCCTCACCCAGTACCCCAACCCCACATCACAGAAACCACCTCACATATGCACATCAAAAAGAACCCCCCCCCCCCCCCCCAACTATTTCCTAAAGAAAGTTAAATCTACTTTTAATACAAAATTAATGAGAAAAAATTTCTTACCTCATTTTCACTTCCTACCCTCACCCCTAACCCATCCTAATCTCCCCCCAAAAAATTAAATATATATATATATATATATATATATATATATATATTTGTGTGGGTGGGTGGATGAGTGGGTAGTAAGGTGTGAGGTTGGGGTAACAGGTAGGGAGATGGAGTGGATAATTGAAAAGTTGAATATTTTTAAAAGAATAAATTAGGAGTGGGCGTTCGATTCTTCGGTTCGGTTTTAGCAAATTTCGGTTCGGTTCTTCAATTTTTAGTTTTGAAAAAGTATGCACCATATATCGAATCGAAATATTTCGGTTCGATTTGGTTTTTTCATGTTCAGTTCGATTTTATTCAGTGTTTTTAAAATGGTTTTTCGGTGCAAATTAATGAAAAATAAAATGAGGACAAAATCAAAGTATAAGACACTTAAAAATTTAAAATCATGGTAAGTGATGATATGCTTCCATGGAACACTTATTGTGCTTAAAAAATTAAATTTATCTTGCCAAGAACTTGCGCTTCCAACTATTGCTTGAGGAAAACAAGCACGAAGACATCCTTTACAAGACATAAATCGGCAAAAATGTGTTTGAATTTCTCTTGAAAAATAATATTCCAAGTTAACTATATAAATTATAAATTTGTTGCTACTTTGACTTGTTTCATTAATGATTTAATTGCTAACTGATTTATATGTATATAAATATAATTTTATTTTTTTGGTCTAATATATGTATAATTTTTTTAAAAAAATTATACATAAATTTTCGGTTCTTCGGTGCACTGAAGTTTCGAGACCCCTACATCAAACACCGAACCAAAGAACTGAACTTTTAAAAAAATAACACCGATTTTCGAACCGAATTAGTTTGGTTCGATTCAATTTTTTAATTTTTCGGTATTTATGTCCACCCCTAGAATAAAGTTCTTCTTTTCATTTTTAATAGTCAAATTTTAGCATTCAAATTTTTAATTATATTTTTACTATATATATGTGTGTATGCCACATCACTAGAAAATCTCACATATATGCATAGGTGAATTACACGTGTCATAAGATGTGTGTTCTAAATTACTTAATAAAGTTGTGGAGTATTTTTATTGCTATCAGTAGTTGGAGCACTAAAATAATAATTCGCGCAAATTGAAAAATATTTTTCGTACTTATTTCTAAATATAATGCACTATGGATGAGTATACAGATATAGACTAATATATTATTCAACTTCAATTATATGTAGAAATGAACTAAATTGAATTTTTATTATAGAAGAACAAAAGTTGTTGTGCAAGTTATTCAATTATATATTTATCTGATTGTAAATTTCAATTGCAAGCTTATTAATAAACTGCTTATTTAAATGGATATTCAAAATACAATATATTTATAACAGTTTCCTTGAATGTTCATTAATAGATGATAAGTCTCATTAAAATCTTATTAGGAAAAATCGAATGACAAAAAATTCTAGTGATGCAAAAATAAAAATTCATATCAATGATCCCTTTAGATATTACAATGTATGTCTAATTTCGTGTCAATGTCTCCGTGTATGGAAAGAATTATATCTTATTAGCAAATTATCAAAAAATGTTATGTCAAATTTTATAGCATTAGCAAGATATATAAGTCCACCAATTGTGCAAAAATGTGATAATTCGAGGCTAAGAAACTCCTCATTCTATTTTTGAAGTTGGAATAGATTGTTACTCAATTCATGTGATCAAACAAATATTGAAATACTTAATAAGTATGCTTTGTTCAAATTATTTTATAATATTATTAGTATAGGCAATTGATGGGTGATGATCTTCTCTGCTAAATGTTCACTTTGTAAATCAAGATAAAAATTTATATTTTCAAGATTTTTCATCTTAAAATTCTTTTCTTAGATAGTCAATCGCTTTTTAGTTCTCTTTTAGAGATTCAACATTGCAAGTACAACAAATTATGATATTATTTTCTTAGTGAATATATATAAACAAAAGGCATTATTTAAATAATTTTTATTCATCAAGTACTTATTAAGGTCCGCATGCATCTTGATTGTTTTAACTGTATGTTTTAGGCATTTTTTTAGACTTCAAACTTTAGGCATTTTAAATCCTTTTAAAAAATTTATATAATTTTTATTATCAAATCAACCACAAAGATTATTCAGGTGCTTCAACATTTGGTTCTACTCAAAATAGCAAAGAAACTCATCATCTCATGTATGATCGTAGAATCGATCATCTGATCAATATTCGAGATCAAAAATAAATATTTTGGGTATATTTTATTTACATCTTTGAAGTTAAGCTATAAATTTGTTAAGCTTTCTGGATATATCATAATTATGTTTGTTCACCATTTTGGGTACTTCAACTATTAGTCATGAAAATTTTGTCAAGTTCAAGTCAAAGTTCAATAAGAATTGGGAGGTTATTTTTCACTTCTACAAATATAAGTTTTTTGAACATTTTGAGGGGTTTGATTACTTTTTGAGCAAGCATAATGCAAAAGCGAGATTCCATTCTTTCACTATCCTAGGACACTTGAATCTTCTGCTCTAATACCAAGTGGTGTGTGTGTTCAAGGTGATGTCGATGGTAATGGCCTAACTATTGAATATTATGGTGTCATTAAAGAGATTATTGAAGATATTCAGATTGACCTAAAAAAAGATAGTATTATTTCAATTTAAGTGGTTTGACTCATCACACATAGTCATAAGGGTGTATCAGCAACATAATATAATTGAAGTTAAGCACACTATACAATACAGAAGTTATGACCCTTTTATCATTGCCCAAATGCTAAGCAAGTCTATTATGCTCCATATCCATTATGTAAAGATAAGTTCGATTGGTGATTTGTTATTAAGACAAAGCTTGGAAAAAAAATTAAAATTGAGAATATATTAGATGTGGTATACCAAAACTATGTTGAACTTGTTCAATAACAAGTTGATGTTTGAGTTGAAAATCACACTAGAACATCCTTAACACGTACTACATTGGTTTCTGATGATGAGCTAATAATACCAAATGTTGAGGAAGAAGTAAATGAGGAATATGAATCATTAGAAGAGAAGGAATGAGAAGACAATGAATATAGAATAACTAAGGTGGAGGAATGGGAGAACAACAAAAATGAAACAAGCGAGGAGGAATAGAATGTTAGATTATAACTAGTATGTAAGTTAAATTTATTTTGCTAATACTAAATTTGTTTAATTTATATTTTTCATATATTGTAGTGTTACTTTACATACAAATGTCATCAAGTGATGGTGATAGATTTCGAGATCATCTTGTTGTTAGCCATTCTAATATGAGTAAAAAGAAGAAGTCCAAGAAACCTGTTGATCTTGAGGATATCCAGGACATATTTCTTTAGTGTCGAATATGCAACATTGCCCAACTGATCTTACACATATTCATGTTGTGCCTTTTTGGACTATGGATCCTTTAGTTTATCATAGTTTGTTTTGTTGACCATGTGGTGATTTTTCTTCTTCACAGATTACATCAGAAGTTCATCCTCGATCTCAGAGATTATCATCTTCGTTTACTCTATCTCTTGTAGTTCTATCTCCCGTATCTCAACCTCTTTATCTATTTCTTGACTCAAAATTATGTACATCCTACAACATCAGCTTTACCTTCTTCTGTTGCTAGACCCAAGACAGCACAAGATGTGCCTGAGTTAGCTTCTAGACAGAGGGACAAATTTGGAAAAGTCATGATTGATCCTAAAGAATCCTTGTAAGTTTATTCTTATCTATTTATTTTTGCTATATTAATAAATCAATCATGAACTAAAATCTTTATTATTTGTCTTGTAGGTGGCATCCTTCGAAGGAGGCTACTAGGTCTCTACAAGAGAGTGTTTGGAGGCTATATACTGAGAGCTATCACTCTTGGCGAATGATTTCAAACAGAATCCGCTAGGTGATGTTTAATGAATTCAAGATATGTATATATTTACATATATTTTTTAGATAAGTTTAATTTTTTTAGTATATTTTACTTAATTAATTATTTAATGCTATTCACTTTTTCAGAATTTATGTACCTGGAAATCAAGGTATAATATGGTCATTGCGATCACTTTTGAAAGGAAAGCGAGCGTCAGATTGTCTAGCTAGCTAAATAAAGTCGGGGATGATTGAACACCTTCAAGTTAGATGTTGCGTCATGTATTTGAAGAATTATCTCGGTATTGAGATACTAAAAAATTTAAAGTTTTGTCTAATCAAGCCAAAAAAAAAACTAGAGGCAGCTTAAAAGGTGGCTCGTTGCACACCATAGGTACAAAGAGTGTTGATATGATTACGAGGGATATGAAAAGATTCTTAAATTTTAAGTTTAAATTCATACTCTTAAATAAATTATTTGACAAAATATTATTTCACTAATTGTATTTTTATTTATAGGAAAGAGTATTAAGACACACTCTCTATCTTAATGAAGTTTTTAAAAGGACTCATGTAAAAAACTAATGCATTGGATCCAGATGAGTGGGTGGAGAAAAGGGTCGAATGAGCCTATCTAAGTTATTTAACCTAACTTTTATATATATAATGTATAATATATTTTGATTCTAAATTTTATTATTAATATTTTATATATATATATATATATATAAAACTTTTTTGTAATATGCAACAAGAGTATAAGCGGCACATACGTGAGATGGGAGATTCGGTCCAACTAACACTTGAATAGTCCAATTAAATTTGGATAGAAAAAGTGGTTAGAGGGAGCCATAAATGTCGAATTTATGAAATGAGCTCTAGGAATGACATACGATGACTCTAATCAGGTTTAGAAGGTATTGGATCATCATGTCAAGTCGAGGTCATTGACGGGGTTTAGATATCTGCTATGTCTCAATAAATCATAGAACTTACATGTGGATTGACAGAATCTAAAGTAAAAAGGATTGAGGAGCAAATAAGTATGAATGAACAAGGTGAGAAAATCAAAGAACAAGTGTTCAACCTCGCCCGTCGGCTTTCGAATTATTCTTTAAGATGGTCTACTCCTGCTGACTCTGACGATAGTGATGAATACATAAAAATAGTCCTTAGGTTTCCTATGTTAGTTTAAGAATATTTTGAAATTTTTTGTTAACTTTGAAAGACTTTAAAATGTTGTAAATTATGATTTTATTGATTTTGAGTATTTAATTATGTTTGTTATTATATATTTTATGTATTTTATTTATTATTAGTTGTATTGCATTGGGTTGAATTAAATTATAGGTGAGCAACAGAAATTGCATGTTTTTGCTATAAAAAATATTGCAGAAAAAGTGATGAATAAGATCCTTTAGTCTAGTTAAAATACTCATTAAATATCTACCACGTAAAGTAAGTTTGAACCAATGCCATATCAGTAGTATGATAACCATTTTTCCACTCTCTCTTTGTGCATAATGATGAGGAAATGCATGATCGTGATCATACTACAAAATCAGTATGAATGAGAAACTAATCTCATGCATGCCATCCCAGTATTCAGACAAGCCACACAAATTTAGAAAAGTAAGCCATTACCTCTATAAAGACGAAGGCTAAGAGAACTAACCTAGGGTCCAACTACTCCCTAATCAGGGCCTTGGGCCCAATAAACAACAACAATATATATAATCCAATGGAAATATCACGAGCAAACAACTAAGGATACATCTAAGAAGTTCTAAGTGGCTAAAAATAAGCAAGGAGATGTGATCTATCTCAATAATCATCGCTAATATCAAGTCCATAACTCAAGTCAACAACTGAGCTGACTAATCGAATCTACATCCACAACAAGTCCCTCGAATCTCAGAATCTATCACAAGGTATATCACCAAAAAATAAGCCTTATTAGAAGCCACAACTAGATATCATAGAGATAAAGGTTTCTAACTAGGAATCTAAGGCGCAACCTAGTCTAAGGCTGTCACGCCCCGGGAGGGTACCCTTGGCGTGACCGACACTTGAAAATTCATTGTTGATTCCCCAAGAGAACCATCTGGCATCATTGACACATCATACTCAACAGTGAAAGAAGATACTCAAGTAAAAGTAAGGAATAAATCAATTGACTAAATCTTCACATCAATCATTGTTTCCAATGAACAAAGTTGAAAAATAAATAACAGTCGACAACCTCTACTCAATGTCTATGAGGCCTTTAATCCAATCTAAAAGGTGTCAAAACAAGCCCCAGGCTACCTCAACAGAAATAATATTAATACTCAAATAAAGAAAAAAAAAGGATCCTCCAAGTAGCAAGGAGGGCTCACCAAATTTGGAAATAAGAGTGTGGACTTCAATGATACACTTGTTGAAGATCTCTATCACCTGTATCTGTATCATTAATGATGCAGACCCAAATGGACGTCAGTACATAGAATATACTGGTATGTAAAATGACTAAAGAAAATAAGTAAGACTCAAACTCAAATCAGTCAACTCGACAATCCATGACTCGACGTAGTAAATATGCAATTTTAAGAATAAAATCATGCTGTGAAAATAGACTCAGTGTTATGTAACTCATTTTAAAATATTTCATGTCATATCATGTGTTGCTTGAAAGTTTCTCTTAATCGACATCCAATCCCACCACTTTTAGTTTGGTGATACACAATGAAAGCGACATTATTGCTAACCCCGTCCAATACTTGCCAAGGTAAAGGACAATCAAACTTCTCTTGGATCCATAATCAATGTCCATCTTTTTGGGACATGAGTCGCTCAAATTAATAGCACAACTATCCTACGCTGATGATATAGTTTATGGGTTAGAGTCGTTATCAACTTGTACCCATATAAGTGCTCAATACTCCCTCCAAGACTAAAATATGCTCATGTCAATAAACTCAATCAAATCTTTAGGTTTTACTCCAATCAAGCTCAATTCAATCACTCAACAACTCAACCAGTCAGGATCATCAATCATGCATACTATCAAGACTCCTCAAATCATTCAAGACTCTAACTCAAATGGTCATTTAGACTCCAATCAATCATACTTATCACAAAAGACATGTAAGATTCTCATCATGCTTAATTTACCCCCTTCGAACAATAAAAATCACAATTTCAATGAAGTCAATGCAACAAGCATTACATAGATGATGCAATTTAGGGTTCATATTATCAAGCGTAAAACTAGTACCCCAATTTCATATAAATAGCAATGCAATGTATCAATTTGTTCATATATGTTCACGAGGACTCGAAATAAATGCAAGAAAATTGAAGATTGGGATCATGGAGTTTTCAATACTCAATTCTTATTCATAAATTTGACTCAAGTAGACAAACAGGCGCATAGACAAACTCAATCCAACGCTTTAAGTAGCCTTCTATACCTGGGAATCAAAGAACAATCACAACTCAAAGGACCACAGTCAAATACTTGAAAACCGTAGATTTTTTGTAAAAAATTATCTTGAGATGAGAAGTCCCACATCGACGAAACATATGAGAGATGTTGGGTATATAAGTAAACATACTTTACCTACTAGTGATGCATTTTAAAGTCATGCAGGCTTAGGCCTAAAGAGGATAATATCACTAGCGGGTTGGGATATTACAGATGGTATCAGAGTCACTCTTGTGTCAGCCTTGTCTATGTGGGTTAGAGTTCAAATGAGTTTAGATGAATCCCAATGAGGCAAGACAAATCTCAATGTTGAGTTTGGCAAATCCCATACGGTGGGGCAAACCTCAGCGAGGACACTGAGTCTGTAGAGGGGATGTATGTAACAACTCATCTTGAGATGATAAGTCCCACATCGGTAAAATATAGGAGAGATGTTGGGTGATACACCCAAATTTACACTCCAAATGAAGAGTAAAGCGACCGTTGATCAAATATAGAACCCAACAAGATTTTGGGTCGATCCCACAGGGAATGCGTAAGAATATATCTATTAGCACTTAGTTTCAGGTGTAATACTTATTTCTGAAATAAATGTGTATAATATAAATGGGGGATTTTTTTATTAAAAACTAATTTGCAAAGAGATTCTAGTAACTAACTAAAGGTAACTACTGGAGTTTAGCAATTGATTGCGAAGCTAGGATTACGGTCCGCATGACACCCAACTCGATAGTCAAACTTAGAGATTATACGATCATGATTATGTACACAGAGTTAAGCAAGTAGTTAACACCTAATTCACCTTCATGTACTTCTTAGGTGAATTTCGTTCATCACCTTCTGGTTTCAGAACGTATATCCTTTTTGCCCCTTGCTATGAACCTATGATGCTCTCACATTCCGGTCTCAAGCACTTAGACTAGGTTAATAACCCCAAATTCTGTCATAGGACTCTTTTCCTAATCACTATATCCCTTTCGGGCATGTGATGAATACAGGCCTACCCTAATGCATCGACTCATTAAGGAATAAATTAAATTGAAGAATACTACGATGCCTACAACAATTAATCACAAATTTGACTCTAAATTTGCCTATCTTAACTAGTTATCATGGTTCTCACAACCCTAGTTGTGGATTTAGCCTAGCATAATTGAAGAAATCAGATTATAAACCGATGAAGAAATCATAGATAGAACTTATGATTGAATAAACAAGCAATCTACGGATTACAATTGCGAACAAATGAATGAAAACCCACGAATTTGATGAAAATCTCTCAAAAGTTTTATTCTCTCTTTGAATTCTCTCTCCAACAGTCAATAATAATTAAAAATGAAATAAAAATATATTTATATACAAAAGAAAACCTAATCCGACTTGAAATAGGAAAGCTGGCTTCGGCGTGGCTGATGGCAACTACACGACCCGTGATCCTTCACTTGTATTTTCACTATCGCCTTGGGCTCTTCCTCACGGCCATCTTCACGGCTCGTGGGATATCACACAACCCGTGGTGGATCCCGTGTGACTCCACTTCGTGTGATTCTTTCTATTTTCACGGCAACCCACATCAGGCAGACGCCCAGCTCCACGACCCGTATGCAATCCCACAGTCCGTGTGAGGTACTGTTGGACTTCCCTTGTGTCTTTTGCTACCTCCTGTGGTTTCCAAAGGCCAAGTGCAGGCTAACGGTAAGGCTCACTATCCTTTTCATGCTTCACGGACCGTGTCACCCCACTTGGTATTGCACTTGAGTATTTTTCCCATTACTTTGACGACCATTGTCTTAACTCGCGCTAGCTACACGGTGTAGTATATGGACCGTGTATTGCTTCACGATCTGTGATAGGCTATGTTTGTTATTCCTTGGTGACGCCTTGCTCTATTCCCCCGAGTGCACATCGAAGATGACAAAGTGTAAGGCCACGGACGTCCCCATGGTCTGTGAGGGGGTTCACGAGCCATGAGAGATTTCGTGAGGCCTCACTTGGTTTATTTTTTGCTTTTCACCTTCCCGTTGTGCATCCCCTCTTCTGGATGGCTTGTCATACGGACCGTGTAACGTCACAAGACCCGTAAGGGTGCCCGTGTGGTCTTTGTTTAGTTCATTTTCCTCACTTTAAGCCTCCTTCTTGTCTGAATCCATGCCTTAGCCTTATTCCTGAAAATAACACTAAACAACACATTAAACCCACAAATTTGCTTGAGGACTCGCGAAAATTCCATGTTAAAAGCGTTATAGGAGTCGTATTTTCATGACTTATCATTGGGTACATAAGTAATCAGACTTTACCTAATAGTGACACATTTTAAAGTTGTGCGGGCCTAGACCCAAAGCGGACAATATCACTAGCGAGTTGGGTCATTATATTTTCTCCTCTAATCTTTGCTCTCAGAATATTTAAGTGTTGAATGAGAGAAAAATACTCTTAGGGTACTGATAAAGACTCTTAATAACTCCTAAAATATCATGAATTTACTTTAAAAATGGGAAAAGACAAAATTACCCTTTAACAAAACTGTCAAAAATGGACCACAAAAATCTATTTATGGTCCATGGAAAAAGTTACGAATCATGGTCCTCTCTCGTGGAAAGCAAACCAAAATTCTGGATTTTTTTTATCTCATTCTACAAACCTCCATTTACGGTCCGTAAAATAGGTTACAGGTCATGGTTCTCTCTCATGCAACCCCTCTAATCTTAGCTAAAAATTTTAACTCTTAAACACCTTTTACGATCTGGTCCACAGGCCATAAACCAAACCACACGACTCATAATCCCTTTGTTTCTATTCATAATCAAAGACCCATTAATATTTCTATCTCTAACTATATCACCAATGACGACCCGTTATCCAAACTACGATCCATAAAAAACCTCTCATAGAACTAGGTCTGAGGTCCTATTTCACTTCTAAACTTTTGGGGTGTTACATTATCTCCCCCTTGAGATCATTCATCCTCGAATGAAGAGTAAACTAAGGTTGAATTCAAGGCACGAATAACAATCAAGACTCTATCAGATCGACAAATCACAATTAACCAATCACCATCATACCTATCAACCAATCTAGACAGTCACAAATCAAACTCAGAATAGACAAATCAGTTTAGATTAAGAGTAGAGATATTACCTTAGACATTCTCACCATCAGGCACAAATAGAATATCGAAACTCAATCAATTTGAATCATTTAAACATCTCAACAATCAATTATTCGAACTCAAGAAGGAAGTCATTAACTCTAATCGAGAATGGGACCATTGTGTTATATAAGAATCTACAGATAACTCTCAAGCTTAGCACCTCATCTTAAGTACACTCTTTTTTATGGCACTACACTCCATCAATTGAAGCTTATAACTTCTATTCAAATCTATGTCTAACCATATCTTATTATTTCGTTCAAGCCTAATTTTAAGCCCCAAAGTGTTATTCCTAAGATGACCATATTCATACAAAGTTAATCCTCAAAACTCAAGCTCCATACCTTCATAGGGACTTTCATTAAAAGATCACTAGTGCTCTCCACTACTTCACTACTCTTACTCGAAACCCTCATCTAAAAGTCATCAATAGCCTTCCACAATCACTTACATTAGAAAAATCATACATTTAAACCTATCATTCTAACCACTTTTAGGCCTTTTTTAGGTCATCATCACTTAAAAATCATCAACCTACCATAACACCTCTACACCTTCAATCGCCTTAACTCTTACTAACTTCTCTTACTTATCTATTGGACACATCAAGATATCATCGCTCCTTATCCATGTATATAACTAGTACCACACCATTATCATAATCAAGAACACTCACTCTCTCCCATCAATCATAACTCATTTACTATCATCAATATTACTATCAAGACAGGAAAGGAGGATCGCCGAAATGGTTTAGAATAGAACGAAAGATCATTAGCATGATTCAATCAAAAATTTTGATCTAATAACATTCGTAATGTAATATGATCTCCCTCATTTTTTAGGGCTCATTTTTGAGTTCATAGAACCATACATAGTACAAAACTCAAGTCACATCTCGCACAACATACGGCTAAAAACTTTAGATTCATGAGGTAAAATCAGAATTGTTGAATAAAATTACCACCTCTCATCCTCGAGACTCAATATGAACGGGAATCAACATAAGGTGCATTGGTCTAGATCATGGGGATGATACTTATACACAAGAAAAAATAGAATATCATCTCGACTAAAGTATAAGGAACATATGAGATAGGATAACGTTAATTTCTCATCCTGATCAACTCATCACTGTCGAAAACTAAAAACTCACTTTAGTTTATTAACTCATCATCTCTCCGTTGGCTCAAAGGTCCACTCCCTAAGTCTACGAACCAATTCTTTTTACTAAGCTATAAGTATAGCTCTCCACATATTTGTGGCATCATTATCCACAAGACATCTTAAACTCTCCTATTATGTCATGCTCAAAGATATAAAATTGCTATTAGAACTTTATTCTGAAATACTACTCTTAGCTTCCTTGTAGCTCTATGGACATCTTTCTATACTACCGCTCTTATTAGCATACATAATCGTTTTCTATAACTTTGATAATCTAACCTCTTTGTTTAGTCTGCTAACACTCAACTTCTAAGGTCTAATATATTTGACTAAATAAGTCTTAGATTACAAGGTAAAACTCATCGTCATTTATACATAAATCCCCATCAACCTAATTACTAAAGATGACAAAAAAATGCTTACACCAACTTACTCTACATCAACAACTCAAATATACTGTCTAGGTTCTCATAGAAAGTCATAACTTAGAGCTTCACATAATTTCACACTATTGTGAATACACCTCTTAAGCCTCATTTTATCTAGTATTTCATCCTCAATTCATTATCTCCATCTAAGGGGTACCTCTACTATACTCATACCATCACATTCCTTGCAAGTCAACATCTTAATCTCAAACATACACTATGACAAGCCTCTTAGAGCAAATCTATAGCTAAGACTATCACCGTCATAATGTCATCTCCTTTTTCACACTACTCCTCAAAGATCAAGCTTAGAGTCTAGTGTTAACATGTGTATCACACACTTCCCTCATATTATACCAACCTATAACTACTAGGTATAAATTTGTGAACATAGGCCCACTAAAATCTCATGGTGAATACTCAATCAACACATCCCCTCTTACAACGCAAGTATCATTCACTATACCTCCTTATCTAGATAAACTCATAACTCTATGGGCTTTCTCTTCAAAATCATAAGCTTAGTTTAGATCTATCACCTCAAAACTACTTTGTTCCCCTATCCAGCATCTATACTTCTCTCTTACTAATACTATAACACATTAACATAATCCTCTTTCTAGTTTAAAAACACTCTAACTCACCCTAAAAATAACTCTTTCTCTATACCTCATCAGAAAAAATCAAATGGTACGTACTACTCTTTTGTCAAAACTTATGAGAATCAAATCATCACCACATTACTTACCTAATGGGCACATAACTCTAGTTACAAGCCTCAATCAACCACCACTCTCACCATCTGGTCTTTTCCTCTCCATTGTCATCTTTCTAGCTCTAGGATGACAATTCTACTTATAGTTTATAAGATCTCAAATCACACTCTTAGGTGGTAACATTAAATTTTTAAAGACATAAGTTTCCCTCTCATGGATAACATCAAAAGAAAGTTTTGAGTAAGAGAGCATGGGGTGCATCTTGATTAGCTCAACTAAGTTGGCCATGGTATTTTCTGATATATTGGCACAGAATAATCTTTATAGACCCTCTCGTCTAGAATAGTATCACCAATAGGAGTAGATATACTGAAAAGTTTAGGAAGACACTCAGGAGTTCTGTCAAATCTACTAGTCATATAAGGAAACACAATCGATGGGGTAGCACCAGGATCCATCAACATATAACAATCAAGAGTAAAGACTCAGACCATAGTCGTCATAATATTTAGAGTGTTTTTTTCTAATTTGGACGACTACCCGCGACATACAACCGGTCTGTGGCCCTACTCGTGCCAAAGTAGCACTTTTCTAATTTTCTCTAACTAGGGGTGTTGGTGTAGAGGGTTGAGTCTTGTTGGCCCACTTTGGACAATCCCTCTAAAAGTAACCTATTTGGCCACACTTATAGCATCCCTTAATGCCCTTTTGACAATTTTCCAAAGTGAGTTCGTCATACTCTCTACATGGTGGCTTTCCTTTAGAACCTTGAGCCACACTTCCTTGGGACGATCCGGACACTGAAGAGATTGTTTCTCTATGGCCTTATATTGTATCTGCTATTAAATGTGGGTGCACTCATTGATGGTGGCGCATAATTCGAAGGTCTCTGCAAAAAGGGGGACCTATTTCCAATTCCTTGTTTTTGTTGACTACGCTCATGTCCTATTGACTTAGCTTTTTTTCTCCAAGGTTCATCCCTCTTATTCTCCTTATTCTCTTCTATCCATTGAGCATGTATAGTAGGCTGAGTAGTAGGCTTAGGATCCTTTGCTTGAACCTAGTCCTTGTCCTATATTGCGAGGGCATCTCTGGCAAGGAAATTTTGGTGTTGATGGCATTTCTTGGGTTCACAAAGCATTTGGAAGCCATGGTCTGCAAGCGTGTAACACAGTATAGCAATTCCTAATATCTTATAGCCCCTACTTATAAAGTGTGGTGCACAACACACCCATAAAAAGACTCTACTAGACACGACTTCATAGACTCCCTAGGATACTTGAACTCTATGCTTTGATACCAAGTTTGTCATGTCTCGAAAAGGTAACCTTGGTGTGGGCGGCACTTGAAGAACTATTGTTGATTCCCCAAAAGAACTATCTGGCCTCATCATCACATCACACTCAACAATGAAAAAGATACTCAAGTAAAAGTCAGGAATAAATCAATTGACTAAATCCTCTCATCAATAATTGTTTCCAATGAACAAAGTTGGAAAATAAATAATAGTCGGCAACCTCTACTCAATGTCTATGAAGCCTCTAATTCAATCTAGAAGGTACCAAAACAAGCCCCGGGCTACCTCAACAAAAATAATACTAATACTCAAATAAATAAAGAAAAGAAAGGCTCCTTCGAGTAGCAAGGAGGGCTTATCAAATTTGGAAATAAGAATCTGGACTTCAATGATGTGCTTGCTGAAGAACTCCATCACCTATATCTGCATCATTAATGATGCAGGCCCAACTGGACGTCAGTACATGGAATATACTGATATGTGAAATGGCTAACAAAAATAATTAAGGCTCAAACTTAAATCAGTAAACTCAGCTAAGAAGTCAACTCAACAATCCATGACTCGACTTAGTAAATATGCAATTTTAAGAATAAAATCATGCTGTGAAAATAGACTCAATGTTATGAACATGTTTTAAAATATTTCATGTCATATCATGTGTTTCTTGGGAGTTTCTCTTAACAGAGAAATCAACATCGAATCCCACCACCTTTAGTTTGGTGATGCACAACAAAAGTGACATTGTTGTCACGCCCGCCCAATACTTCCAAGGTAAAGGACGATCAAACCTCTGTTGGATCCATAATCAATGTTCATCTTCTTTAGACATGAGTCACCCGAATTAACGACACAACTATCCTACGTTGGCAACATATTTTATGGGTTAGAGTTGTTATCAACTCGCGCCCATATCGATGCTCAATACTCCTCTCTCCCCAAGACTAAAATATGCTCATGCCAATCAACTCTTTATGTTTTACTCCAATCAAGTTCAATACAATCACTCAACAACTCAACCAGTCAGGACCATCAATCATGCATACTATCAAGACTCCAACTCAAATGGTCATTTATACTCCAAGCAATCATACTTATCACAAAAGACATGTAAGATGCTCATCATGCTCAATTTACCCCATTCAAACAATCACAATTTCAATTAAGTCAATGCAACAAGCATTACATAGATGATGCAATTTAGGGTTCATATTTTTATGCGTAAAACTAGTACCCTAATTTCATATAAACAACAATGCAATGTATCAATTCATTCATATATATTTATGAGGACTCGAAATAAATGATAGCAACTCGAAGATTAGGATCATGGGATTTTCAACACTCAATTCTTATTCACAAATTTTACTCAAGTAGATGAAAAAGTGCGTAGACGAACTCAATCCAACACTTTAAGTAGCCTTACATACCTGAAAATTAAAAAACAATCACACTCAAAGGACCACAATCAAATACTTGGAAACCCTAGCTTTTCTCCTCCCATCTTTGCTCTTAGAATGTTTAAGTGTTGAATGAGAGGAAAATACCCTTAGGGTACTAATAAAGACTCTTAATAACTCCCAAAACATCGTGAGTTTACTAAAAAAAATGAAAAAAGATAGAATTACCCTTCAAGAAAAATATCGAAAGTGGACCAGGAAACCCCATTTATGGTTCGTGGAACAAGTTACGGGTCGTGGTCCTCAATTCTGGAAAGCAACCCAAAATTCTAGGTTTCTAAATCTCATTCTAAAAACCTCAATTTATGATTCGTGAAATAGGTTATGAGTCATGGTTCTCTCTCGTGAAACCCCTTTATTCTTAACCAAAATTTTTAACTCTCAAACGCTTTTATGATCTGGTCCACGGGTCGTAAATCAAACCACGACTCATAATCCCATTCATCTTGTTCATAATCAGAGACCCATTAATATTTCTATCTCTAACTACAATGACCAATGGCGATCCGTCATCCAAACTACGATTCGTAAAATACCTCTCGTAGAACTAGGTTTGAGGTCCTGTTTCACTTCCAAACTTTTGGGGAATTACAAAGGATGTACACAAACCTACTAAAAGGAATACTTTACCCTAAATCATAACATGAAACAACATCAAGCCTAAACTAAGGTTTTCATATTTTTATACTAATCTAAAGCTTGGCTAGGAATCGCGAATACTAAACAATATTAGCAAGAGCCTAGTCAAGAACGGGAGTCGTTGCCTCCTCGAAACCAATTATGCACTCTCTAAATCTACTCCACAGTAGCTATACACACCTGAATCACCTTCAAATGTTGTCACACTATCAAAATATTAATTTACACATCAATATAAGTGTTTTGATACCAAAAACATAATTTTTGGTGTCGGACTCAAAATTGGATTGAAATAGAATTGTGGGACCTACGATGAAAATCCCATAATCAACTTTGTAAAAATGTTAAAAACATAACACGAAACTTGTACCTTAAAATAGGGCATAGATCAAAACTCGAAATGAAAGAAATTGGTCCATGCAATAGAGTTCTTCATTAATGAAAAAGCAAGAAAGATGGCAGCAGTTAAAACTGATAATTTACCTCGAACGAAGATTCTACAGCTGAAAATGATGACTCCACGATGTTTCTGTTGACATCTAATTTTTAGCATCCCCATTATAAATCAATTATCGAGCTTTTTCAATGATTTAAAATAATTATTTTTGGAAAACTCAAAAAATATTAACATCATTTTTAGTGACAATCTTTTAATTTTCAAAATTATATATATACACACATATACATACATGTATATATGTGTATATTATATACATATATTCACATATTTTTATATATAGTCTTTTAATTTTTAAAATTTTATATATATGTA
>JBCEWC010009956.1:0-18164 GCA_038996855.1 Solanum aculeatissimum
ACTTTCAGGTTTTGGGGAATGTTATGTAATGGACTTAGTGGATTTTGTTATTGTTATTGTTATAAGTTTGAACTTCCACATTAATATCATATTTCATAAGTTGAACTTCTAATATAGATTGGGATTTGCATCGTTGGTTGGCCCACTTAGGAGGTTAGGTGTGGGTGCCACTCACGATCCATTTTGGATCATGACAAGATCTTGTGAATATTAAAAATTTGTTTCTTGAAGTTTTTGATCTTTGGGGGGAAAATAGGTATTTTTAAAGTTACTATATGCATAAGGATGTTATTAGGTTATAAGATGAACTTAGGGAAGTTAATTGAGGGTAAAAGGTCAAAAATACTCTTTTTGGGAATGTAAGAAAATTATCAAATTGTAAAAAAAATACTTTTAATCAGTTCCATCAATCAAATCTGCGATCTAGAGGTCCAATCACTGACTCAATCGGTGAGTCGCCTAATGGGAGCTTTAGACCGCCTAAAATAATAATTTTCAAATATTTTTGGGTTCATTCAGTAAGCTTAATTAGTGATCTGCCAAACTCATTCAGTCAGTAGCAAAATGGACCCTCAACTCGCTAAATTATCCAGTTTGAACATACTCTAGTAAATGGTCATAATTTATTACTTCAAACTTCAATTGAAGTAAACTTAGTGGAGTTGGAAAGAGGACTCATAGGTCTGATGACGCTTCACATTTACAAGCAAACAAACATAATAACAATGAGGTGCCTGCAAACGAACCAAAGTTGTTTTATCGTATATCTTGTGTATGAATATAATTTTTTTTGCAAACTGAATGGACTAATTTGTATTTTTGATAATTGTTTGTAATAACGAGGTACTTTCAAACGGACAATTTTTTTTTAGGTATATCTTGCATCAACACGTAAGATATAATAACAAGACATCTTCAGTTTTTATCATATATCTTACATGCAATTGTATCTTATGTGTTAATGCAAGATATATGATAAAACAATTCTCGTTCGTTTGAAGGTGCCTCGTTATTATCAAAAAATACAAATTATTCCATCCAATTTGAAAAAATAATATATTCGCACGAAAGATATACGATAAAACAACTTTGGTCCGTTTGAAGGCACCTCGTTGTTATCGAAAATTATAAAAAAAAATACAAACTAGTCCATCCAGTTTGAAAAAAAATTATAATTGCACGTAAGATATACGAAAATTAAGATATAGCTTGAAAAGAATTTTAAACTTGGAGCTTTAGATCTTGTGAATTTGGAGAAATTTGTTTCTTGAAGTTCTTGAACTTTGAGAGGAAAAATAGGTATTTTTAAAGTTACTATACGAATAAGGATGTTATTAGGTCATATGAAGAACTTAGGGAAGTTAATTGAGGGTAAAAGGTCCAAAATATCCTTTTTGGGAACATAAGAAAATCATTAAAATTTAAAAAAAAAATACTTTTAATGAGTTCCATCAGTCAAATCTACAATCTAGATGTCCAATCACCGACCCAATCAGCGAGTCGTCGAATGGGAGCTTTAGAACGCATAAAATAACAAATTTTGAATGTTTTTGAGTTCATTTAGCGAACTTAATCAGCGATCTACCAAACTCATTCAGGCAGTAGCAGAATGGACCTTCAACTCGCCAAATTGTCCAGTCCGAACATTTTCTAGTAAAATGATCATAAATTTTTACTTCAAACTTCAATTGAAGTAAACTTGGTGGAGTTGGCAAGAGGACTCATAGACCTGATGTCGCTTCACATTTACATGCAAACAGACATAATAACAACGAGGTGCCTTCAGTCGGACCAAAGTTATTTTATCGTATATGTGCGTGCTAATATTGATTTTTTTGCAAACTGGATTGATTTGTATTTTTTTTTATAATTTTTGATAATAACGAGACACTTTTAAATGGACGAAAATTTATTTATGGTATATCTTGCATCAACACGTAAGATATAATTACAAAACACCTTCAGTTTTTATGGTATATTTTACGTGCAATTGTATCTTACATGTTAATGCAAGATATATGATAAAACAATTCTCGTCCGTTTGAATGTGCCTCGTTATTATCGAAAATTATCAAAAAATACAAGTTAGTCCATCCAGTTTGAAAAAATTATATTCGCACGTAAGATATACGATAAAATAACTTTAGTTCATTTGAAGGCACCTCATTGTTATCAAAAATTATATTAAAAAAAATACAAACTAATCTATCCAGTTTGAAAAAAAATTATAATTGCACGTAAGATATATCTTGAAAAGAATCTTGAACTTGGAGCTTTAGATCTTGTGAATTTGGAGAATTTGTTTCTTGAAGTTATTGATCTTTGGAAGGAAAAATAGGTATTTTTAAAGTTACTATACGAATAAGGATGATATTAGGTTATAAGATGAACTTAGGGAAGTTAATTGAGGGTAAAAGGTAAAACATATCCTTTTTGGGAATGTAAGAAAATCATCAGAATTTAAAAACAAAATACTTTTAATGAGTTCCGTCAGTCAAATCTGCAATCTAGATGTCCAATCACCAACCCAATCGGTGAGTTGCCGAATGGGAGCTTTAGACCGCATAAAATAACAATTTTTGAATGTTTTTGGGTTCATTCAGCGAGCTTAATCAGCCATCTGCCAAACTCATTCAGTCAGTAGCAAAATGGACCCTCAGCTCGCCAAATTGTCCAGTCCGAACATACTTCAGTAAAATGGTCATAATTTATTACTTCAAACTTAAATTGAAGTAAACTTGGTGGAGTTGGAAAGACGGCCTATAGACCTGGTGACGCTTCACATTACATGCAAACAGACATAATAACAACGAGGTGCCTTCAATCGGACTAAAGTTGTTTTATCATATATCTTGCGTGTGAATATAAAATTTTTTGCAAACTGAATGGACTAATTTGTATTTTTGATAATAACGAGACACTTTCAAACACACGAAAAATTATTTTATGGTATAGCTTGCGTCAACACGTAAAATATAATAACAAAGCACCTTCAGTTTTTATCGTACATCTTAAGTGCAATTGTATCTTACATGTTAATGCAAGATACATGATAAAACAATTTTTGTCCGTTTGAAGGTGCCTCGTTATTATAAAAAATTATCCAAAAATAAAAATTAGTATATCCAGTTTGAAAAAAAATTATACTTGAACGTAAGATATACAATAAAACAACTTTGGTCCGTTTGAAGGCTCCTTGTTGTTATCGGAAATTATAAATAAAAATAAATAAAAACTAGTCCATCCAGTTTGAAAAAAATTATAATTGCACGTAAGATATACTAAAATTAAGATATAGCTTGAAAAGAATCTTGAACTTGGAGATTAAGATCTTGTGAATATTAGAAATTTGTTTCTTGAAGTTCTTGATCTTTGGGCGAAAAATTGGTATTTTTAAAGTTACTATACGAATAAGGATGTTATTAGGTTATAAGATGAACATAGGAAAGTTAATTGAGGGTAAAAATGTCAAAAATATCCTTTTTGGGAAAGTAAGAAAATCATCAATTTAAAAAAAAAAAATACTTTTAATGAGTTCCATTAGTCAAATCTGCGATATAGAAGGTCTAATCACCGACCCAATCGGTGAGTCGCCGAATGGGAGCTTTAGACTGCCTAAAATAATATATTTTTGAATATTTTTGGGTTTATTCAGTGAGCTTAATTAGCGATCTACCAAACTCATTCAGTCAGTAGCATAATGGACCCTCAACTCGCCAAATTATCTAGTCCGAACATATTCCGATAAAATGATCATAATTTATTACTTCAATTGAAATAAACTTGGTGGAGTTGGAAAGAGGACTCATAGACCTGATGACGCTTCACATTTACATGCAAACAAACTTAATAACAACGAGGTGCCTTCAATCGAACCAAAGTTATTTTATCATATATGTTGCGTGCAAATATAAATTTTTTTGCAAACTGGATGGACTAATTTGTATTTTTTGATAATTTTTTATAATAACGAGGCATTTTCAAATGGGAGAAATTTTTTTTATGGTATATCTTGCATCAAACCATCAACACGTAAGATATAATAACAAGACACCTTCAGTTTTTATGGAATATCTTACGTGTTGATGCAAGATATATGATAAAACAATTTTCGTCTGTTTGAAGGTGTCTCGTTATTATCGAAAATTATCAAAAAAATACAAATTAGTCTATCCAGTTTGAAAAAAAATTATATTTGCACGTAAGATATACGATAAAACAACTTTGGTCCGTTTGAAGGCACTCGTTGTTATAAAAAAATATTAAAAAGAAATACAAACTAATCCATCTAGTTTGAAAAAAAAATTATAATTGCACGTAAAATATACGAAAATTAAGATATAGCTTGAAAAGAATCTTGAACTTGGAGGTTTAGATCTTGTGAATTTGGAGAAATTTGTTTCTTGAAGTTCTTGATCTTTGGGAGGAAAAATAGATATTTTTAAAGTTACTATACGAATAAGGATGTTATTAGGTTATAAGATGAACTTAGGAAAGTTAATTAAGGGTAACATGTCAAAAATATCCTTTTTAGGAATGTAAGAAAATCATCAAAATTAAAATTAAAAAAACCTTTTAATGAGTTCCATCAGTCAAATCTGCGATCTAGAGGTCCAATCACCGACCCAATCGGTGAGTCACCCAATGGGAGCTTTAGACCGCCTAAAATAATAATTTTTGAATGTTTTTGGGTTCATTCAGTGAGCTTAATCAACGATTTGCCAAACTCATTCAGTCAGTAGCAGAATGGACCCTCAGCTCGCCAAATTATCCGGTCTGAACATACTCCAGTAAAATGGTCATAATTTTAAAAAATGCTTCTAAAATAAGCAGTTTTGAGCAGCAATATCAAACAGACTCTTAATTCAAAAGGAAATCGGAGATGAGGATTTGAATTCTTTCTAATAGAGTTTTAATTTATATGCATTAACAATATATAATATAAATTTACATCATCTAATCACTCACTTGTATAATTTGTCTCCCAAATCATTATTTTTATTCATCAACACCAAATCATTTACATCACTTGTATAGTAAGCTGCATTGATAATGAAAGAAAATTTTGTACTACAGGAGTATATAACTTAATTCATTTAAGTACCAACGTATAGCTCTAATTTGAACTCCTTCCCTATCAGTATTGACATCCCTAAAATTTCCATAGTAACAAACTGTCCACTCTGTTTGATTCTTTTCTTCATTGTTGTGTTCACTTGCTGGTGTGATCCAACAAGCTCATAGCCCTTCAATCCTCTCACATTTTTCAATCCCAATACTGTCACCTTTTCAAGGACCAGTCCTTGATCCCAACACGTAAAGATAGTTGCTGGTTTCAATTCGAGTATTGTTAAGCAGAGACTTCTCAAATGTTTTACCCTATTTTATTATTATTCACTTGCTCAATGCAATTTAGATTAATAAATATTTTTCCTAAATAATAGAGTATCTTTTTTAAAAAAATATATAATTGTTTTGTAATATTCCTCCGCAGCTAAATTGCGCAGATTATTCACTTTCAATGTCATACTCATGTCGAATTCTCCAAAAATATATTATTCTTTATGAATCCAACACATAACTACCGACTTTTTTGCAAAGTCTGAGCAACATAGCTCCACCGCACCCTCACCCCAACACACAGACAATCCAGCAGATAAAATCATATCAACAAAATGCTTCCTTTATACAAAGAGGAAATAAAACATCCAATATACTTATTGAGTCAAAACTGATAGTTCCTCCGTTTAAAAAGAAATGATCTAATTTAACTTGGTATACAGATATTAAGAGAATAAAGAAAAAAAAATTTATCTTGTGGTCCTAAATTAAAGTCATGTCAGATATACCAAAATATTCTTGAATTTTGTGATTTTAAATACGTCACGTAGAAAATTAAAATTAAAATTTTGTCAAAAAAGAAAACAAGTCATTTTCTTTTAAACAAACCAAAAAAAAATCATTATTTTTAAAACAGAAACAGGATAAATATATCCCTGTATATATATACTAGATATAGGAGTCCGTGCTTGCATGAGCTCAATATATATATTATTTTTTTGTCTTGATTTATGTGGCATTACATTTTTTTTAATATATTTTTAAAAATTTTAAGCTGTTAATTATTACGACTTATAGTATATTTATGTTAATTTTTAAAATAATATATGTTACTCTACTTATTTTGTTTCAATTTATGTTGCACTTATAAAATTTTGAGAGTCAATCAAAGTTTTATTTATCTGTTTAAATATTTTAAATTATTAATTGATGTAATTTATAGTATGTTTTACATAAATTTTAAATAATGTATGTTACTCTCTTTATCTCAATTTATGTGGCACTGATAAAATTTTAAAACCATTTAATTTTTTTCTATATCTTTTAAATATTTAAATTGGTAATTATTGTGACTTACGGTACTTTTACATCATCTCAAGTAATATAAATAAATTTTTTGGTTTATGCATATTATATTTTGTTAAAAGTACTTCCTGTTTGACACAAATATAATTATTGAAGGATATTAAAATAATTGTTTAATTTTAGTTGTTCAATTTTAAAAGAAAAAACTTAATTATAATTTTGTGTTTGTTTTATTCTTAGATAGGAATGAGTGAAGGTCATGTATTATGGTAGAAGAATGATAGACTAGTAGGGGTAGGTTGATATATGGTCGTGTGATAGGTTAGTAGGATTAGTCGTAATCCTGTGGTATCATTATCCGTCTTATATTTGTTATTTTTAACGTATTTACATACTATCATTTGCTTTTCATGATTAATCGTTTTTCCTGTCTTTTTTTTTCATATTCAATATCTTTTGCTTATGGGACTTGATTTTTGAGACGATGGTTTTCCGAAAACAACTTCTCTATCTCTATGAGGTAATGGTAAGGTTTGCATACATTTCTACCCCTCCTCAAACCCCACTTGTGGGATTCTTCTGGGTATGTTGTTGTTGTTATTTGTGTTTGTTTTATCTTAATTCTATTATTTATATGACTTAAAAAATTGATTAGGGTGATATAGTAAAATCACAATTCAAGTAGCTGAAAAAATAATTAATAAAAATGATATAGTAAAATCAAGCAGTTGAAGCAAATACGTCAATTAACATGTTCTTTAACGTGCTTTGATTATTTGAGTTCTCCAATGTATAATTCTTGGATTTGTCAAAAACATTATCATCTTGGAAAATAATATCGACACTGATAGGAATTATAATCATTTAAAATTTATATTAAATTCATGAATATATTAATCCAAAAAAATATTATAAATTAATATAATTGAGCTAATTATTTAATTCTGATAAATTCGTATTTAATTAAAATTCAAGTTAATTGATGAAAAATAACGTAACTAGACAGACATATGATATGTATTTACATTATACAACTATAGTTTGAAAAAAATACAATTTCTAGTCATAATTAGGATTTTGTTGTTATTTTCTCTCTCCTCTCTTCCTCTCTCTTGCATTTCTCTTCTCTCTGCAATTTTTTGTCATATATATAGTTACACATGTATACCAGCTGCATATATACAATTATTTTGACAGATATACATAGTCAATTTGACAGATATACATATACAAATCGCCTCTTTATCCTCTCTCTTTCCCCCAGGTCACATAGCCGAGGTTATGTAGTGTAATTATGTAAAATATAACTACTTGACCATATTAAGTTTCAAGTCTATGCTATTTATGAAAATTCTCTTAATTGATTGGGGTACAATAGATGAGCCCAAATTAATAAGTTCAATATCATTTCATCCTAGAGATCCATCTTGACGCCACGTGTCAAGTCAAACAAAGAAACCAGTAGGATTATGTCATGTGTTAAAAATGACAAGTTCATTTCGTTAAAGTCTAATATGCCTTGTCACTTAAATTTGATTGCCTGAAGAAATTTTTTTCCTATTATAAAGTTTTCATAATGATCAAGAATTCTAACGAAAAGCTAGAGAAAACTCATGGATCAAACGTCGAAATTTTTTTTACAAGTTCAAGAATTCAAACATTCAAGCATTCAAGTTCAAGAACAGACTTAAAAACTTTTGAATTCAAGATCAAACTCAAGAACAAATTCAAATTTCAAGATTAAGCTCAAGAACAAATTTAAATTTCAAGATCAACAGCCCAGGGTGAATCCGGAAATTTATAGAGATTGTAACACTCACATATTGAAATCAAATTCTACAATTGTTGTGATATTTTCATTCTTGATTATTATTTTTTCAACGCGAATTTTATCGTCTACAGGAATATAATGCTGACACTTGTAGGAATCATCATTGTATTTTTTCACTTTTTCTTTTTGAGAAATAAGTTCATCATTATCCATGAAAAGAATGTCAACTTTATTAGGATTCTTCTCACTTAACACATAAGAAACATTGAGAAGACTTAAGCAGAAAAGTATTTTATCCTTCCATTTCTTAAAATAATTACCGATGAATCGAAATTGCTTGTTAAGATCTCCCATCTTGATATCTATGGATTTTTTAATTGTAGTCATTTGAATATCCTTAAAATTGTTGGTGAAAATTACAAATAATAAAAAAAAAAATCTTCAGGCTAATTTAAGGAGATTCAAGTTCACTGCCACAAATGTTTTCACCAGTCCAACAGTGATCTTCTTGACTTATCTCCTCCAGGATACAACATCCTGATCATAAGGTGTAACTCAACAAATTCTGAACAAGAGTTAAGTCTCAAGCTCTACAAAAAGAACACCTCCCTTCAACTAATAACAACTTTCTTTTTTACAAACTTTATACACTTTATATTATCTTATATATTTAAAACAAAGGAAGACGATCACCTAGTTGAAAAAGTCTTTCATGCAATGAATAAGATGATGATGTAGAAATAAATAGGATAGATAAATGGCCTAGAGATTACATAAGTTATAAGTTACAAGTATAATAGAGGTATAAAGAGTGAAATAAAATATTAGAGATTACGAAGATTTTAATGGAATAGCAACAGTGAAGAGCTCTAATGACACATAATGGAGAACAACAATGAATTGTTGTAATGACACATAATGGAGAGTACTAAAGTCCTCCAATGGACAACCAAAGGAATGGAGGAATTTGCACAAAGATAATGCAATAACTTGCCTACTGACGGCTAGAAGGAACAGCAACTAAAAAGTTGCATATTGCAAAGTGGGTGATTAAATTCCTTAAGGACACACATTGAATTCTGTTAATTCGAATATATATTTTTTCTTGTTTCATATTTTACTGTTTCTGTATTACTGTTTGAATACAGGACTCAAAAAGTTGCTGCCCCAAGCTCACTTCCATAGAATGACAAGGAATATTGAATAAGAGCAGAATAAATAAAGCCATGAAGATGGTGTGGAACTGTTCATCAAACACCAAATCACATTTGCTGATTTTACCTTCAAAACATTTTACATTTCGAATCATCCATGTGATATACAAAAAGAAACAAGGTAATCACATGTAAATTTTAATAAACATTAATTGCTTAGTTGGTAAAAATGGTAAGCTGCATTGATAATGAAAGAAAATTTTATACTACAAGCGTATATAACTTAATTCATTTATTATGTACCAACGTATAGCTCTAATTTGAACTCCTTCCCTATTAGTATTGACATCCCTGAGATTTCCATAGCAACAAACTGTCCGCTCTGTTTAATACTTTCCTTCATTGTTGTGTTACCTTGCTGGTGTGATCCAAAAAGCTCATAGCCCTTCAATCCTCTCACACTTTTCAATCCCAATACTGTCACCTTTTCAAGGACAAATCCTTGATTCAGCGCGTATTGTCCATTCACAACCTCTGATTTAACCACAATTTTATTGCCAATGATATTGCTGTTAAACTTGACTAACGTCCACCTCCCTCCCTCTATTCCCATCTGCACCTCATTGTCGTCGTCCACAAATAGTTCTCCTGTGCTATTTTCACTGCTGCTAATCACGACAAGGATCTTGAATGCAGTCCTCTGAGCAGCTTGTGTTGTCATTGCTTCCCCTTGCATGGCCAATATGTTCCCTTCACGAACATGTACGTTTATATGATCTGGTGGTGCGTCAAGTGTCATATATGTTCCTTGATTCAAACTCACGAAGCGAGAGTAATTGAAGAGATCAAACCAGTTTCCAGCAGGGAAATATGCATCAACTGAGGTTGCTCCTTGCTTAAGTACAGGTGAGATCATGACACCTTTACCAAGAAGGAACTGTGTGCTGATATCATATGTTTTGGCTTCTTGAGGGAAAGAGAAGAAAAGGGGCCGTGCAATGGGAGTCCCTTTTGTATGTGCCTCATACATAAGCATGTAAAAGTATGGAAGTAACTGATATCGGAGCCCAAGGACTTTTTTGGCTGCCACAGCAACTGACTCCCAACGATAGAGCTCTTGGGGGATACTGTTGTTAGTTGAGTGGTCTCTTGCAAATGGATAGAATGCTCCAAGCTGCATAAAGCCAATCTCTCTCCATTACTAAGAAGTAAAGGTAAAAAGAGCTCCTAATATTATGAATTTATGATAATATTCTGCTTCTACAGCATCAAGCTTACCATTTTGTCAAACTAAGAGATAGATACACACTTTAGCTTTTCTTAAACACAGCATTTTAAACCATGCCATTTAAGAAAGGAACTATAATTTAATTCGTTAAACTTTAGCACATGATGACTATTGAAGTTCAACCAAACTAGCATAAATTTTTGATGCTATGTAAGAAAGGAACAACTTTGGTTCCTTAAACTTTATCACACAACGCCTATAGAAATTCAACAAAACTAGCATGAATTTCTTGATGGCATTTAAGAAAGGAACAACTTTCGTTCGTTAAACTTTGTCACATGGCGCCTATAGAAGTTCAACCAAACTATCATAAATTTCTGCAAGCATCCTCAAGATTCGACATTGTTCCGAATATCATGCTCCAAAAAAAAAGAGAATCTGTCATGACTATTAACATTGGTGTAAAATTATAGCATCAGGGAGAGATAGAGAGAGAGGCAGCGTTGTTGACAAAACTCCAAGCATGAACTTACCTGAATCCAGCGTCGGCAAAGCTCTTCGGTAGTGTTCCTTGAAAAACCACATATATCAGCTCCAACCATTGGAATTCCAAACAATCCAAAGTTCAGGATAGTAGGAATGGAGTATGCCAAATCGTTCCAGGTAGCAGCATTGTCTCCAGTCCAATGTGATGTGTATCTGCCAGAGCCAAGAAAAGTTGATCTTGCAAGAAGGAATGGCCTTTTACCAGTAGCATTAGCCAAAGCATTATAAGTGGCTTTAGATTCTAGTAATCCATAAAGATTATGGACATTATACTCAATTGTATTACCAAAATGTGTAGAAGTGGCTGGAACTGTTCTGTAATTGATGGGCAAGTGATCACCAGAGTTGTTTATCTTGTAGGGAGGGTCATCAAAGGTAGCTGATGGTGTAGGGGGGGAAGTTATGAAGTTTGACAACTCATTCATGTCAAGCCAGAGGCCGTCAAAAGGTACAAGATCCTGGAATTTCTCAATTTCATTTCTCCAAAATATTCCAGTAGATGGATTTAGAAAATCAGGATAGTACACATTCCCTGGCCAAACAACCCCTTGATAAGGCATATTATCACGTTTTATGAAGATATCTGCTTCCATACCTCTCCTATAGGTGTCATATGTATTGTTGATGCTAATTCCTGCGGTAAAAAGAAAAACAAAATAATTCTTATATTATGATGAGTCATAATGGAAAATTGGTAAGACTTGCTGACAGAGAGATGTTACCTGGATCTATTATTAGTACGTATTTCTGATCGTTCTGGTGAAGCTTCCTGAGAAAAGATTTCACCCGTTCCAATGGGAAGTTAACTGGATCGAGTGTGAAGTCCTTAAAACCATCCATATAATCAATATCAGTCCACATAACCTCTAGAGGTATCCTAGCCTTTGCATAACTATCCACAACCAGTTCAACATCATCAATGTTCTTGTAACCCCACCGGCATTGGTGAAAACCTATATCATATCAATACCATTATTCTGTAATGTGAGAGTGTTATCATGCTTATAATTCGATAGGGGTGGATGAATTTAGCATTCCTAAATTCCTTCTTGATGCCCTTTTCACATGGAAGTTCAGCACAACTCAAAGCAGCGCCGTCTTTGAGAATGAGGCAACTTATAGTAAACAATATGCCTAACTAAATGTATAATTTTAATTCATAGCTTCCTTTTACAAGGAAATGATTCTACAAAAACACTAGGTGATTCCTTTTCCTATGTCCAAGTTTTGGTGGATAAAGTTCTATGGTACCAACACTGGTGTGAGTGTGTGATGTTGCAAGTGCTTGTGGAATTAGTCGAGGTATGCATACACAATAGTTATCCAAAAAAGAAAATGATCCTCCATTGTCCTCACTGATAACTAATAGCAGGTTATCTAGGTCGAGTAATGCAACCTACATAAGATAAGATCCTAGATCATAGATTAAGCTCTATTCAATGCCTTCTTCCACATGTATGTCTTAGGTTCCTCTGAATTAACTTGTGGAATTAGTCCAAGCGTGCACAACAGGAAAAAAAGAAAATAAAAGAAAAGGAAGTTGTTACCGAAAGACCAATATGGCATAGCAGCAGGACGACCAATAAGCTGAGTATACTGATCTACCACCATTTCCGGCGAAGGTCCAGCAAAGAAATACAAATCAATTAACCCTCCAATAACCTTGTAACTTATCCTATCACCCGTATACACAATATCCATGCCATTGCTACTTAGAAGCAAAACCCCATGACTAACTCCGGCGGCCGTTTCCTTCGCCGGAGCCGACGATCGGACGTCCATGTAAAAAGGGTGGGATCCATAGAGATTAAGGTCCGCGTTGGAACTCCCAATGTCCGCATTCCATAGAGTCAAAGTCTGGTTGTGTGTGAGCTTAAACGAGTTTTTGGTGTGCTCTCCGAGGCCATAAAGGTTAGCTCTGGTAGGTGGTAGTGAGGAGGAGATCTGGATGTACTGGTCTTTGAATATGAGGAATGTATCTGGGTTTTGGTGCTCCGTCGATGTGTCAAAAAGTGTATCGCCGGTGGAGCGCCGGCGGACGGTGAAGCTGAATGGGGTGGTGTTATGAAGGGTGAACTCTAGGTCTGAGTTTGGGTTAGAGAGGGTGGTTTGGGAGTGGTTTTCTGATGAGGAGTGGGAGGTTGATGGCGGGGATGGCGGGGATGGCGGTGGCGGACGGTGGAGAATTTCTTCCGGCACTTCCCATCGTTGGTGGTTAGCATCTGTTATTCGTATTCGGAGACGGTCGTTTGTTTCCAAACTGTAACGAGGGAGAAAGAAAACAAATTAAACAATTTTTTTCATAATTTATTTAATAAGTAAAATTATTGTTTAGATATCTTAACTGATTTATTTTAAGTGCTTAAATAATTTTTAAACAGTTTTAAAATACTTTCATAAAATCAAATGAAAAATCATAAGTTCAACTTCGTAATTTATAACTTTTAACTTATAAATCATAAATTTAATTCAAACGGGCTTCAGTATTAAAATTGAACTTATAATGTTTTTTACTTTAATACTAATATTTTCTCAACTTGTTTTCACAGTTCAAATTAAGGGTGTCAAAATGAGTCAAAATATAGATAATTCATTCAATTCATTCAAAATTTTATGGGTTGGATTCAAAATAATTTGAATTGGGTTCAATCTCAATCCGTTCAAATCTTAACTCATTTTGAAATAAATTTCAATCAAGCCCAATTTAATCCGTTCTAAGACTCTTTACTTGCATTCATGTAGTGCGTATTTTTTATCTATTTTATATTTTCTGTGATTTATCCACCTATTTGTAATTTTTTATTTTGATTTTCTTGAATTAAAATTCAAATTGTGATTATAAAAAGTAAATAATAATATGTTAAAATTATTGAGATCGACCCAACTCAAATTTTAACTCATTTGAATCTAACCCATTTGAATCAAAAGTAAATTTGGACGAGTCATAACCCCACCCAATTTGTATTCCAAACCGATGGTTTGACACCAAAGTGGAGTATGGAAAATAACCTGGCGATGAGGATAAGACTGTGAATGTTAGGCCCAAAAACAGAAGAGTTGTTGATGAGTTGAAGATTTGCAAAAAGTGAAGTTCCAGTGGAGTAATCTACAGCAACAGATTTGATTAAGTAGCCATACCCAATTACTTGCTGCTGCTGAGCTTCTTTCACTTTAATGGATATGGCAGAATAGTGTGAAAATATTGATAACTGGATCAAAAACAACACTAAAAGTATGTTTCTATGTAAACATGGAAATTCTATTGCTTTCATTTTTCTCAATCTATGGAGGAACACAATCAGTGCCATTAGCAAATTATATATAAAAGTGGTCACTTCAATGTTTGGTTTTAGTGGAAAACGTCATTTTCTACTTTAGTTAATTTGTCCTCTCCTCGTGAATTTTAAATGTGCCCATAGTGAGTGTTTGATTTAATTCGGAGCTATCCTTTTGTCATAGTTAAAATAATCTTTTATATATATGGTAGAAGTTGAGTCTCTTTGATTAGTTTGTATGATTATTTTTTTAAATTTTAAACTCTTTTAGTGACAATCTTGATTTCGTCACTATGCATGATTAACCTATTTGAAAGTGGCACTCTTAAATGTATTCAAACTCAAGATTTTTTATTAAGTTAGTATTTAGTCATAAATTTTTAAATATTTTTAATAAATTATTTTTGGATAAAGGTTTACTTTGATTAAAGAATTTAATTTTTTGAAAATGTGATTTATATTTATAAGTTTTAAAAAATGCTAAAAATATTCATAAGTTGTATTATTATTTTATAATGAACATGTTCCCTGAAAAGTCATGATAACAAACACAATTTATATGAATTTGAAAAAAGAGAAAATTAACTTATATACGAAAAATAACTATAACTATTTTTAATTAAAAATTACTTCAAGAGAATAATCTGATAAAAATCGTATAATGATGGGTGTTTTACAAATTTTATACAACAAATTAGGATGGAAATATAGTTTAAAAATATAAAATGATGGATATTTTTATAAAATCTAGAAATTTGGGATAATTTTTAAATTTTTTAAGAATTTCCAAATATTAAAATTTAACTCAAATTCTAATTTTTTCTAGAATTTAGAAATTTAAAATTTATCCCAGTATAAAAAAATAAGATAATCAATCCCATAAAGAAGATAGCTTTATTTGTCTCTTCATTTGTTTTTTACGTCCTTACATTATTTGATGACTTTTTCGAGGTATAATTCTTGGATTTATCAGAAACATTATATATTATTTTTATATATGTGTGTGAGACATTTAAATATTAATATATGCATAGTCACAATACTATTATATTTAATATGATGATCTTACTTTATTTTGAGATGAAAAATATATAAGAAAAATATGTGAGAAAAATGAGAAATATGGATAAATATTGTAGTCTATAGTAAGCTTGGTGTCGTGAAAGAAAGAATTGAGATAAAAAAAATATATTTAAGTTTTCAACTATATTCACTATATAAAAGAGAGTATTTATGTGTTTATGTGGAGCTTTGTACTCTTCAATTAATACGAAATTGTTTGAGTTATACGACATTGTTGGATTATTGTATCCTGGAAAGGTCAAACTAAGTCAAGAGATATAATACTGGATCGATGTAACTTATGTCGCAGTGGGCTTGAATCTCCCTAAAGAGAGTGAAATATCAACGTCCCAGTATGAATATATATTTTATTTATTTTTGTCATTTTATTTTCAACTGTAATTTATTATAACTTTTGTATATTACGCCAATAATTTTAAGGAGACTCATATTTTTGTTTTAGTTTGAAAAACTATAGATATCAAAGATAGGAGATCTCAATGTCATTCTGCTTCAACATTGTTCGCTTCAAGAGGTGGAAGAGAAGAGATAGACGGTAAAGTATTTTTGTACTTGTTCAATTCAAGTAGAGATAAGATAAAGAAGAAGAAAAAAAAATCCTAATATTTTTTATGAATAAAGTGATATTTCTTTTCACGAACACAAAATGATATTTAACTTCTAGAAATAGTGAAAGTTCATGAAATGAAAAAAATCATTATGAAATTGCGATTTTTACATTTTTGAAAGATGCTCTAAAAAGGAGTATTATAAATGCATGTATTTAATTTTCCTATTTATTGCAAGGAAGAATTTCTTACGTGTAAATAATGGTGATCTTACTTTGTTTTGAAATGAAGAAATGTACAAGAAAAATATGCAAGAAATATGAAAAATGTGGATAAATATTATAGTGTGTAGTAAGGTAAATGTAGCGAAAGAGAGAGTTGTGACAAAAAAAAATATTCAAAAAATATTTTAAGTCTTCAATTATATTCGTTATATAAAAAAGAGCATTTATATATTGAAAGAACGTGTTTTTATATGGAATTTTGGACTTTTCAACTAATCCACTGTTGTTTGAGTCATACGACATTATTGGATCGTTATATCCTGGAAGGGACAAATTAAGAGATATATTGCTGGATCAGTATAATTTATGTTGCAGAGGACTTAAATCTCCTTAAATAGAATGAAATATTCACGCCTCATCCTAAATATATTTATTTATTTTTATTATTTTATTTTTAATAATAATTTATTATATTTATGATATGTTACTTTGTGAAATTCGATGATACCAAATATAGTTGGTTGTGTCTTACAACAAAGTGAAACGTTCATTATTTAAGTACTTGTACAATTTAAGGCATATATTATTCTTCCTATTAATGCATGATGCATTATATTAATTATATTTGCTTCTTTTTACGTATATACTAGACCAAAAGAAATCCACAAGTGTTCGATAAATTTTTTAAAAAAATTAACTTTTTATTTATTTTTTTGTAATTGATACATAAATAAAAAATATTCTTTAAAAATAAATATACATAATCTAGATAAATAATATAAGATGTGGCGATTGTGGGATGAAGATGAAATGTAGGAAAACTCGCAATCGCTATAATTTCTGCCATGAGCACTTTGTGCACACATGAGAGGTAAACTTTATGTGATGAGCTAGATTGAGAAAATATTAGAGGAGTTCGAAACCACAACCTCCCTTATCGAAGTCTCCCCCCTCAAATCAACTTAACCACACCTGAAGGTACTATTCAAATCAGTAATAATATATTAAACTAGTATGGTTCACTTAACTTTCAACCTTATAATAAGATATAAAAATCCCTAAACTATACATAATGATTAATGTCATCCATTTCGTGCTTCCTCATGATAAATATGTTAGCTATGTTAACATTCGACCTTAATCTAAGATTTGGATAAACCCTAAAATCATACATCATGCATGTTTTCACACTTCCTTATAAATTATTTATAAATTTACTTTTAATTCTATACAATGTTAACATAAATTTTATTTTACATCTAAAAATGTATAAAAATAACCCATAAAAGAATTTAACTATTTGAGTATATCACGTAACACATCTAAAATTTTCACATTCATAAAACACCTTATTAAATTCAATTAACGAAAAATAACAAAAAATAAAAACATATCAAAGAATAAGAAGAGATAAAAATTAATGAGAACCAATAATTGAATATTAATTTTATTTTTTCCTAAAAATTTATATTCTTTCATATTATTACATACGTATTAACAATTATACTTTTGGCTTACTTTTCTTTTTGATCTGTTTAAAAAAGAATGACTCATTTCTTTTTTTGATAAAACATTAATTTCAACTTTCCACGTGAAATATTTAAGGCCACAAGATTAAAAAATATTTTGGTACATTTAACATAACTTTAATTTATAATCACAAGATTGAAAAATCTTCTTTCTTTTCTTAAACTTTGTATCAAGTCAAACTAGGCCTTTTTTTTTAATGGTGTAAGGGTGGGCATTCGGTTCTTCGGTTCAGTTTTAGCAAAATTCGGTTCGATTTTTTCAACTTCGGTTCGATTTTATTCGATGTTTTTAAAATGATTTTTTGGTGCAAACTAATGAAAAATAAAATGAGGACAAAATTAAAGTATAAGACACTTAAAACTTAAAATCATGGTAAGTGATGATGTGCTTCCATGGAACACTTATTGTGCTTAAAAAACTATATTTATCTTGCCAAGAA
>JBCEWC010009957.1:0-18162 GCA_038996855.1 Solanum aculeatissimum
CATCAAGAGTTTCATCATAACAATAACCATGCATATGCCATGAATGATGAACAAGAACATGGGTAATGGAATTCAAATTAATTTCACAATTTGAAAGGTAATTCCTCATAAATCATGTAGAAATCCATAAACAAATTGTAATGCAAGTTACCCATGCTTAATTAAATCATGAAAGGGACATGCACTTTGATCAATAAGGGTTTCAATGAACATTCATAAATTCAAGCTTAAAATCATATTTAAATCACCTAAAAACTACAGCACACAATTTCCAACACTAATCTACAACATTAATTGAAGAACTCATAACTTAATTGAAAACTAAAAATTAAATTTAAAGAGTTAGGGTTCTTGGGTCTTCAAGGATGAAAGAAGATCCTTGAATCAATCTCACATACATAAATTTCACCAAAAGAATTGCAAGGTCAAACTTAGTCAAGGCTGTCTTCCCCAATTTCTTCAAGTTTTCTTCAATGGAGGCCAAAAGGATTTTAGAATTCTCAAAGTGAATGGAGGAGGCTTAGAATAGATGAATGAGGGTTTGGGTCTTGATTTAGGGGTTTAGGAGACCTTAGGATACCTAAAAAGGGCTTAGGGAATTATTAAATCACGAAATTACCATTACTGAAATGGTCAATTAACTGTTACACAGTGTCACGTGGACTGCTACAGTGCCCGTCAAAGTGACACATGGTCCGTTCAACTGTCCATCAAATGACACTTAGCCAAATTTCAACGCGAACTCTCGGAGGACCTTCTGGACCACTTGAAGGGAGGGTTCACGGACCGTGTGACTTCACACGGACCGTGTACTGGTCCGTGGAGCCACACTTTTCCCAAGAATCAACTCCCAACCCAAGCCAAGCTTCTGCCCCACTTGATGGGCCACTTCACGGACCGTTTCAAGGCTCACGGACCGTGGGGTGGTCCGTGGCCCATGACTTGGGTCTTGGGGTGGTTCCTGGCCACCCCAACTCACTGGACCATGGCACGTACCCCCACACGGACCGTGCCAAAGCTCACGGTCCGTAGCCCTTGCCTTGGACCCTTTTCAGGGCCTATCTCCAATGTCTTCCGAATTTCAGGCAGTCCCACTGTTTAGGCCATAACTTTCTCATCTTAACTCCGAATCGAGTCAGTTGAGTTGCGAAGCTAACTCAAAGAGATTCAATTTGATATGTATCAGCCCACACGCTTCAATCCGCATCAAAATTTATGCTAGCTCAAAGTCTACTGTCCAAACGGCCTCTCAGGGCCACCAAATGATCCGTTTTGCGTTCTGTCACTTAAACACAACCCGTGGCTACCAAAACTCAACCATGACCAGTATAACATCATAAAAGACCAACCATAAGGATTTTTTGAAAATTTTTGGGTCGTTACAAGAAGAAATTAATTTTTTGAAGAAAGAGTCCCTTGAAACCCTAGCCTCCTTAGCTTGTTCTTGAAGAGAGGATGATTGCCTTAGAAAGTTTTGAGAGTAGGGGAATGAAAGGAATGGGATATTCTTAGGGTTTAGGATCTGATTTAAGGTTATAAAGTTCACCAAAATGACAGTTTAGGATTAGAATTGACGAAAATGACAAAAATGTCTTTCGTTAAAATTACCGGGTGAAGTCGATGAAAGCCTGAGTACGGGCCGTGGTTTGAACCACAGACTATAGTCCTATTCATCTTGTTAACTTTTCCCCAAACTTCATAAATTGTTTTGCTGACCCAAACCACGAAACCCCTTTCTACGACCGTCCTCTTATTTACAATTCGTGGTTGGACTTGTAGAGCCCTTCCACACTTAGCCAATTTTTTTATTTTTCCTGGCCTCATCTACGAAGGGTATCTACAAACCATGAAATGATCTACGGACCCTGCTGTTATTCGTAGGTCACGTTTCAGAAACTCCAAATTTCCTTCATGTTTGACACCCCCATCTACGATCCTATCTACGAATGTCAAACAGTCTATGCGTCGTCGATGGACACGTGGGTTACCCCACATTTGAAAAAAAAATTCCTTTCTTAAAATCTATGTTTAAGCAATTGACCTATGGACCGTAACTTCACCTATAGTCCATATATTGGCCTCGTGGATTGACCCCAAGTCATTTTTTGTCCAACTTTTTCTGCACTCTTAGCCTCCTAAACTGAGGATCGTTACAGACTTCAAGTTCCATCCAAGGTGTCAAAAACAACAAATTATACAACTAAGATTTGTTGATGACTTATTATTATTCAGTAGAGACCTAGCATCAACTGCTCAACTGCATGGATATTTCTAGAAATTCTCTAAAGTTTTGGGACTTATAGCCAACCAAGCAAAAAGTAGTGTATATTTTGCTAGAGTAGATGAAGCAATCCAACAACAAATATTACAACAAACAGGCTTCAGGCTCCCTGCCATTTAAATATCTGGAAGTACCTCTAAGTTCTAAGAGGTTGTCAATAAATCAATGTCAACCACTGCCAAACAAGATGGTGGAGAGGATCAAATCATGGACAGTGAAGTATTTATCATATGCAGGGAGACTCCAATTGGTGCATAGTGTGCTAACTTCAATTGAAGCATTTTGATCACAAATTTTCTTACTCCCCAAAAAAGTGCTGAAACATGTGGAAACAATATGCAGGAGATTCTTGTGGATAGGAGATCATCAGAATAAAGGGAACGCTCCTATTTCTTGGGATACAATATGCATCCCAAAGGTGGCAGGTAGACTAAATGTGACAGAAACACATAGATGGAACAAAGAAGCTATCCTCAAGCATCTGTGGAACTTACCAAAGAAAAAACACAAGTTATGGATAGTGTGGGCACTTGCTTATTACTTGAAGGGGAGAAAGCCATGGGAAATTCAAGCTAAACAGGCTTTCTGGACTGTAAGGATGATACTCCAAACAGGGCACTGGATCGATGAAGCAAGCCTACAAAAGGAGAAAATCATGGAAGCAAACAAGTCCACTATTAAAGAAATGTGCAGGCTACTCAGAGGACAATATACTAAGGTGCGATGGAGAAGACTAATATGTAATAACCATGGAAATCCTAGGTGGCTATTTATTTTGTACTTGGCTCTACAGGAAAGGCTTTACACAAGGGATAGATCGGAGAAATGGGGCATCACCACAGAGGTAATACGCTCGCTCTACAACAATAAAGCTTAATCACACCAGCATCTATTCTTTGTATGCAGTGTGACCAAGCTGATCTGGCAACAGTTACTGGCTTGGTTGTTCATTAACAGGAATAGCCAAGGGTGGAATAAAGAGGTGCAATGGGCTACAAGAAATGCTGCAAAGAAGGTTGTTCCAGCAGACATCTATAGAGTAACACTAGCAGCTGCAGTCTACTTCATATGGCAGGAGAGTAATTATAGAATTTTCCAGAACAAAAGAAGGACTGCAGACCAGATTGTAAGACAGATTATTCAGAAAAAACATTGCAGAGGTAGTTTAGTTCCTAGACTGGCTGATAGAATGAATAGATTGAATTTTTATCCTAAGTATGATAGTTATAACCTAGTAGGACAATGGAAGTTGAGCTCAGAGAATGGGAATAATGTCCATTTCCTAAGTTTCAAAGTTGTTCATATTGATATATTTGGTAATAGAATTACAGTTACCAAAAAAATATGTCGAATCAAGAATTATTAAACAATCATTTAATTAGTTATATAATTCTAGAACGAGAGGTTTAACTGTACATAGACATGGAACAATTAGAACAAATCATTCGAAAAAATATGTAAAAATAAATAATAAAGAAGAAAGAAAAGATGAAACTAAAACTCTCTGGCCTCCGCGACAACTCCTATCTTTTCTTAGGTAAAAAATTATGTAAAAACTATTTTTATGAAATATTTATAAGTGTAACAGAAAAAATATTTCAACTAAAATAATTGAGTCCAAAGCAAAACTTACTTCAGCTAGAACATATACACCATAACTCATACAATCAACAAGACTCGGAGTTGTGAATTCCAACTACTATTCCGCGAGTCCTAACTGTACAACATACCTAAAAGCTCATGCATTAACCTAGAGCATCACTGGATAATACAAGTTTATTTCATCAATCGAAGAAACTAGATTAGGTATGGGAGGGTTAGTTTTCCAGGAGTTGTAAAAATAATTTGCAATAGAAATAATGTTTGATTTGGAAGATGAAAATCTGCAAGGAAAAAAAGCAAAATCTTAAAAGAACATCTGAAAATGGCGAGAGCATTTTTTTGGCTGTTATCCCACCATATTGTTATTGAGTGAAGTGGAGGATTTTGTTATGGACTGGGAAGGGTTCATGTGGGGCCGAGACTTGAGGACTTCGGAAATTATTGTCATATCATGGTAAGCTTGCTCAGTGATCTAGACTCTAATATTAGTTCATCTCAGGTGGTTCGGTCTGTGCCTCTATATATTTATTTAGGAGCAAGGCTATGAAGAAATTAGAGCTGAAATTGACATGTTGCAGCAGTGCAGTCATCTAAATGTTGTTCGCTACCAACCTTTGGGTATGTATTTGAATTTCTTGTATACTGAAGAGAATTTCTGTAATTACGTCATATTTGAATTTAGAGAAAAAAACATCCCTATACCATTTAAGACCCTAAATTATAACTAGTTCTCAAAGCCCTGGGCTCTATGTTTCCCCACTTTATGACGACCTGAGGATTTTGATTTCTGTTAAAACCATCTTCCCTCGCTATATTTGATATTAGATACAACTTCTCTAGTCTGAATATTTCAGGCTCAAGGCTGACATTAAGGCTACTTCCTGCCAGTGCTTTTCTTAAAATAACCAGAAGGCAATGACAGGATGATCGACAATAGCAGCAATTGGAAGTAAAATAATCAACTTAGCCAAAGAAGTTGCAACTTGAAATTTGTTGAAGACCTATGTCCTAGACCAATCTCACAGGAGTAACTAGACTTCGCTCATATTCAACTTCTTGATATTTTCTTATACCATGAGCTTTTACATCGTATCACCATCAACTGCTGCAAAGCTTCAACATTCAGTCACATAATTATCAAACATTGGAAACTTGTAACAAATTCCTCCCATCATGCAAAACTAGAAGCTGAATGCTTTGTCTAGTTGAACACTGTACATGTTATACTAAAAATTCCTCAGAACGATAGGACTATCACGGATGAGAAAACAACACAAAATAAACTCCAAATTCAAAAAGAAAACTAGAACATATTACAGCAACAACCAACTTCACACCTTTCTCTGAAGCAGCACATACCAACAGGGATGACCACATCCATGTCTAAACGAGAATGAAGTTCCTTGCTCTCAGACAGAATACTACAGATGATCCGGCTCCATGTCCTACAACTTCAACAATGTTTTGTCATAATCACCATATGTTGCCAAGAAAAGCAATCCATGAACCAGTGCGTTTTGACATACTTCATGACGAAATCAAATACATGAGATCAATCTCCAATAATAATCATGTACCACCACTTCCCCCACTTTGGCTATCAACACCCAACACAGGCATGGACCTATGTGCAAATTCTAACAGGACCTTTCTCTGTTGTTCACTAGTGTGAGGAAGACTCGCACGCAAAAGTTCAACAGGCATCTCCCTACTAATAGCTTTGGCTGCATCAGATCCACTAACAGCCACATCTGGTGGAGCTTGTGTCAAGAAACATTGCATTACAGTGTCGTATTTGCTGAAACAGTATTTTGTGAGTAACCCAAAAAATGCATCAAATGAGGCCTGCCAGAATGCCCTACTAGACATGCTGCACTTGCCAGCGGTATGGGGATCTCTTAAGAGCTCAGTCGCCCTCTCAAGAATAGATTTTAGAACAACAGATGCCCCATCTCCAGCAGAATTTCCAATGGGACGGAGCGGAGGAGGCTCTGCTGAACAAACCACTGATGCAAGACAAGCAGCAAGTGCTTTGAGCTCCATTTCACAAATACATAGTGACACAGTCCTTCCAAGGTTCACAGTAGTCTCAGTTGCCCCGTGATCACTTGGAAGCCCGCCAAACAAGAACCTTAGATGACGGAAAATAGCCATGCAAACCACCCTGGTCAGTTCACTTCCAGGGAAAAGAAGCTGCAGGTACCGTACTAGCAGCTTCCGGCCCTTGGGAAGTGAGACAATCCTCAAGAAGACAACGTCATCTTTAGCAGCCAAATTCACAGAGTGGCCACTTTTGCCTAGCGGGTCAACTAGCTGAAGTGATGAGGCCAACTCCTCAAGCAGAACCTGCCGCTTGCGTTTCAACTGGTCTCCTCCATCCGGAAGCTGGTTAAATTGTAGGAACCGGTCAATATCATCAACATCAAGAAGAAGACAGAGTCCATCCTCAATAGTCACCCTAGCTGCTAGCATTGGCTCTTGCTCCAGGGGTTTCTCAGACATTTTCTGTTCAATGCATCCAGTTGCAGATGATTTTGGTGGATCAACTTCAAGAAGTGGGCGGGGCCTGCGAATAGAAGAGAAAGCAACCCTTCCAAGAGCATCAACCTGGAGAAAAGGATGTGGATCAGTATTAGCACGAGTTCGAGCACTGCCATCCCTCAAATTATTTGGGCAGAAATGGTGCTTCAACTTTGCACCAGCTGACTTTTTGGCCAGACAAGCTTGATGATAATAATCATCAACATAAGGATCATTGCTATGGGTAGCAGCCAGCTGTGCTCTAAGAATATGCTCTAATTCCTCTGTTGACATGTACTTGGATCTAAATCTTGGCCATGCACTAACATTTCTCTGGCTACTAACATCAAAGCCTAGTTGAGAGTACTGCAGACCCTGTCTGCTTCTCAGCATTAGTTTTGCCTTTTGATCTCTTAAATCAGCTAACCCAGGCATATCAAAATTGTTTATCATCTGTGAGGGTGGAGACATATGGTGATTAAACAGCTGGGATGGCAACCCTGGCAAATGGCCATAGGGTGGATGCAAGGGTTGCTGTTGGCTAGACTGCTGGGGTTGCTGCAGACCCCCATGTGGTGGCGCGAAACCATTTTGGCGATGCGACTGCTGGGGCATCATATTACTGGTCAGGCTTGATTGCTCCCCAGGATACAAAGTAGATTGCTTCAACCATTGGCTTGGAATTTGATTATGAAGGGGAAGCCCAGGAGGCATGCCCTGAGCAAACTTTCCACCATACTGCGGGCCATGATGCAAAGCAGTTAATTGATTTGAAGTGTTTAAGAAGGGAGAAAAGTTAGGTGAAGAAACTGCCATTTGTTGTCCACCAGGAGGATTTGGACCATTTGGGTTCCGTAACTGGTTATTTGGGGAAGCTAGTGGATGCCTTGCACTAGGAGGAAATAAAGTTAAAGGCAATTCTGGGATGAGTACTGGTTCACTGGAGTAGTGGTGAGTCGGGGTTTGCTGTTGATATTCATGTTGCTGTTGTTGCTCAGGGTATGAAGAAGTCCTGTACAAAGTCTTTGATTCCAAAAGGTGAGTACCAGAAGAGTACGGCTGTGACGGCCATCTTTTGCTGTGATTGCTTTCACCCCCATCAAGAGCTTTCCGGTCAATCCAGTTACGGAAATCTGCATCTTGTGACCACTGAACAGCTGATGAGCCTGAAACATTGATAATCCAGAAAAAATATACCTTCAGTTAACTAATTCACCAAAAATGAATTAAACAAGGCAAGATGATCTCCAGAGTAAACTTTATAATGGTAAAAGAACTATGAGAGAGGTAAACGCAAAACCTCATATTTTGACCTATATGTGATAAACAAGTGATGCAGTGAACTGAAGTCGCCAAGGTCTAATTTCAACACATCACCAAAAAAACTTCTAGTTCCCAGTCAAGGTGTTCAGCATATTTGCTACTTAATCTATATACTATATAAGCACGAATGCTAAACACTAAATGTTGATCAATGGAAATATCCTTGAACTATTGATAGACTTTTATACCCTACATAAAAGTTGAAATCTTTTCTTTTAAGAAGCAATTCAATGTTGGCTGTAATTATAATATTCAAAATCTTACCTGATATTGTTATTTCACTGTAATCGTAAAATTAGTATCCTACAGTTTTATGGTGGATGTGCTGATGTTTCATTACTATTTTTATTACAATCGAATGCTAAAAACACACTCCCTATATATCTCACTAGCTATGAATTTTACATATTGAGAGCCTTATTAAATATTTTTACATTGAAATGGATTGTTTCTATGCCCAACATTTAGCTTCGAGAGAATGTATATCACAGACCAACTATTTGATCATTTTTATCAATTTAGAAGTCCATGAGAATTTCAGTTGCCTTCAACCCCTTTTTTGGGTAAATAAGTTGACTACAACCTTTAAACTTTGTAAGAATTTGACTTACCCTTCCAAATCAAATTCTTTTTCCAAATAACCAAATTCCTAGTTGCTAAAACTGTAATGTTTAAGACTTCGCTCAATAGATAGGATACTGAAGTCAACTAAAATTACTCTTACAATTTTGTAATTATTTGTGACTGAAGAACTCTTGCTGTAAATATATAGGATATAGAAGTTGCTAAGATTATAGTTACAAATTTGTAATTACGTGTGATTGAAGAATTCATGTTCGCAATGAAAACATTGTGCTAAATAAGAAGGAATAGATTGAGCATTTTACATAAACCTTATTTGTATAAATTTGCTTTGTAATATTGATGTATTACTTTATGCCTAGATGACCACATGGCTTTCCATCACTAAGTTGCTCGGACTCGGTGGGGGTGTCCTATACGGGTGTAGATCTGGAGGTATTATCCATCATTGTTTAAATTCTAAGATTTCGGGGTTATGAATATGAGTACAGGGATTCTGCTAAAAATAAATCAAATATCTACAACTAGGGTTGTAAAATATGTCTAAATTACGAGACGTTATATAGAGAACTTCCAAGATATTCTGAGGAGAAAATATTGATCCAGAGAAGAATCCCAAATAGAGAGAAAAGGAGAAAATAGTTATCAAGAGGAGAATTTAAGAAAGAGGAAAAGGAAAAAATATTGATGAATTCCAGACAGAGATGAAAGATGAATTTGTCGTGAGATGAAAGATGAATTTGTCGTGAGGCAGCACATTCCACCCATGGACAATTAACGTTGTTTCTCTCCCCAATTGAGGATATTGGAGCCAAAAGCTATTTTTGGGATTATGAGTGGATAACAAACCGATTTTTTCTTAACAATATTCTGATGTGAAATAGAACTGACTAGCAGCTTATTTTCTTTACAATATTCTCATGTGAAATAGAACTGACTAGCAGCTTATTTGTACTCACTTTTTAGGGCCATGTTGATCTCCTTGATGGTTATCTCGCTGAGTTATATTATTTCAGGTCACTTTTATGACAAAAAAGGGAAATACGAAGGATGACTTTAGAGGAAAACCAACTTTGAGAAAGTAGTTTTGTCGATATCAAACTTACCTAAATTTCTCTTTCTGGCATATATCTGCTTAATTCTGCCACGTACATGAGTGACCGTTTCTACAAAATCATAGCATTATTAAATTTCTTTAATAGTTTGTTATAATAATGTAGATTAGGAATTTTAGGGAAGTCTTTATGTACCTTACATAAAATTTTTAAGGCATTTTGGAAATGAATTCTTTACTAATTTGAAAACAATTTCATTCGTTCTCTCTTTTTTGTTCTATGACAAGGTAAACCTACCGCCGCTACCTTTTGGGTGCGCACAGGGTAAAATCCACACTCCTATGCAATAGCTCGCAAACCACACAGAAGAGGTAACCGGCACTAGACAAGCCCAGTGCGATAAGCTCGACCCAAAAGGCGAACCCCTTGCTTTCGCTTGCAAAGAGTTTCAAACTTGAGACCTCCAACATGGAAGTCCCAAGCCCAAACCACTAGGCCACCCCGAAGGGTGACAATTCCAACTTCATTCGTTCTACGTAATCAATTTTCTTTTACATTAGAAATTTAAAATTTTTTGGATAAGAAACTAGGTTATCCTCTATTTTATTAGGTTTTTCTTTATTGTTATTGAATTATGAATACTTTTAAAATTGTTTTATGTTACTTTTAACTCCAAAGTGAATACTACTCCCTCCCAATCCCAATTTATGTGATGGTGTTTGACTTAGCATGAAGTTTAAGAAATAAGGGAAGACTTCTTGAAACTTGTGGTCCAAAATAAGTTATTGATATTTGTGTGGTTGTAAATCATCTCATTAAAGGTAGAATAGATATTTAAGAATCCCATGAAAAGGGATAGAGGGAGTAATTGTTTTTAAGCATTAGATAATAATTAATGATCTACGCAGCCATTGATCGAATTCTATATTGAATGGAAACAAAGCAACGAGCAAAGTAAATGTAGTTTCAGCTCTAATCATCACTATTTTCTTTTTTACTCGTGTTTGACTTCAATTAATTAAGAAATCAGATTATTTCATTATATTCTGATGTTGAGGATGAATAATTTTTTAATTAATTAAAAATTCATTAAACGGTATATGATGGCATAACTAAAGCTTTAAATCTTCTATCAAAGTTTTAGTGACGTAAAGCAACGCATGATGGAAGTAAAAGTGAAGATCGATACACAAGTCATACCCAAGAAAGGAACTTTGAAGTATCTTAGACCTATAATCAAGGAATGGTGAGATTAACAATGATGTCTTACATCGTATTGGAGCGAGGTAGATGAAATGAAGGCTCGCATCTGGGTGACTGCGTGATAAGAATGTATCACCGAGCTAAAAGATAAGACTTACAAAGGGATGGTTCGACCTACATTGTTGTATATTGTAGAGTGATGGTAGTCAAGAACGTACATGTTTAGAAGATGAAAATAGTGATGATAATGCTTAGATGTAAGTGTATGCATACTAGGAAGGACAAGATTAGGTACGAAGTAATATAGAATAAGGTGGAAGTGACCTCTAAAGCATGCAAGATGAGGGTAGCGAGGTTGAAATAGTACAAGTATGTGAAGAGGATGTGTGCGGATGCAATAGTAAAAAGGTATAAAAGGTTGGCCATATCAAGTTTTAAGAGGCAGAGGTAGATTGAAGAAGAATTCAGGTGAAGTGATTATATAGGAAATGGCACATCTTCAACTTACTGAGGACATGACCATAAATAGGAAGGTAAGGGATTAGAGTCTAATTGTAGCAGGTAGCCAATTGTTGTCGTGCTTTTATGTGGAATAGGCAATGGATTAGCCCGTTCTTCTCATCCTCTATTTAGTAGGATTATTCCATATTAGTGTAGTGTCTTATTCTTCAATTCACAGAACTAGCTATTGCTTCATTTGCTCGGTTTATCTTGTTATTTCCTTTATATCCTATTTTGTCTAACCTTCTTTTGGGTTGAGGGTCTATAGGAAACAATCTTTTTACCTTGTACGGATAGGGATAAAGTCTGAGTACATCCTACCTACCCCAAAACTCACTTGTGAGATTACATTGATATATTTCTTTTGTCTCCCACCCCGTGTCCGATAGCCGCATTGGGGCCCGACTAAATCCGAATCCATGTTGGAAAGTCCTACATTGGGGGCAAAGCACTCCATAAAAATGACTTTGTAGGGGAGGAAACTCAAACCCAAAACCTCTAGTGGTGGTAGTGGTGGTAGTGGTGGTGGTGGTGGTGGTGGGATGGTGGTGGTGGTGCAGGAGAACAATTCATATTTCAAAATATGTATTCATTTTTCTTAGAAAAATTCTATATTAATTTATATAAGATCAACCAGTAACATTGCTTTGGATTATATTTTATACCAATTATTGTGGGGATATACGTGTAGTGCACATAAAATATTGACTAGTGGAACTAAACACTACAATCCTAACATCACAAAGAAAATCTCAATAAATACTCAAACTGAATAACAATAATTAACAAAGCAAGGTAATGTGCAAGAACCTCTTAAGGAAAAGCATATGCCAAATTAGGCTAAAGTCAAATACATATGAATATTCTTATGCATATCACAATTTTTGACTACTAAAGGCTCCAAGGATAAAAGATACAACCAAAATATATTTCAAATTTATATAACTTTTATAACAAGAAAACTGGATACATTCCAGAAGTAATCTAAAAGATATCCATACGGTATACTTACTCTCTCTGTATTCTCGGTCACCAATAAATCTTGTCTTTATTACGCCGCCATCATCCTTGTTAAACTGTGAAAGGTGGTCATCAAGATATTAATGATAAGCAATACTACAGCTTGTAGGAGTTGAGATGACAAGCTACCATAATGCAATGAACTTCCAGCAGATGTCAAGAAAACATCAGGTCAACATGAACAGGAAAGTACTTTCATGAAACTCCTCCACTCTTATATTACCAGAATCAGATCAATAAGGAAGTCATAGCAGTGGAAGTGACTATAAGAAGCTGTTATTTTTCTTCTTTTTGATCAAATAAAAGTTCTGTGGTACCATCATTTCACTTATTGAAGGGTCACCATGAACTTTTTGGAGAAAATTCTAAAATCTATGGGATCTCTAATAAGGAAATGTGCAAAGTCAAAACAATGCACAGTACCAACTTTCAAAAACATATTTTCAAACACCAAATTGAATGCATTGATAGTGAGGAATTGATCAGAGGGCAATAACTAGGTGCATCAGCTTTTTCCCCCCTCGTTGATTTCTATAAAGCTGCATGAGCAACAATGGGAATACAATCAACTAATGGCTGGGAATGATGGGCACATCTCATGTTGGAAATGGCTGTCCAAAGAGGAAAGAGCTTCAAAAGCAATTTCCCCGTGGAAAAGGGAAGTGCGAACCAGAGATTTAACATTTTGAGAAAAATCTAAAACTAGTTGCTGTCGTATGGACGAGACAGTCGAGTCAGAAATTTCATCCTTAAACATCCCAGATTCAAAAGAAAAACAATCTTGTTCTGTACTATAAGGTTGCAGTAGACTCAGGCATCCAGCACTACAGACTTGCAGAATCATTGCAACATGGGCAAAAGATTGTAAGATCCTACTCAGAAGGCAATGTAGACCAAAGGAAGCACTAACAATCCAGTGAAGCTTGAACATTCTAGAACAGGGAACATATACCAAACATAACCTAAAATTCTCAAATTCATTGTTATAACCTAAAATTCTCAAATTCATTGCGCTTCAAAAATCATGGAAGCTAAGTCATCTCAGCTACTCCTCATAAAGATATCACACACTATTAATAACAAAAATGTTTTGCATTGCACCAAGATGTTTTAGAAAGAATTACCTTGGAAAATGTGTTGCTAAGGTCATCAATCTCAGATAAAGATCCAAGAGCTTCACCCTACAAAAGAGAAATTGTTTAGGGGCGAAGGTTCACCAATTTAGCACCCAACTACTAAGAACTGAATGTTCCACTGAAATGCACACTCATTAACACAAAGGAACCAACCCATGATTTTGAAATGTATTGGTATGCATGGCACCTAACATTGCAAATGTCATTTGCAAGACTATAACACTGTTATCCACTTCAATTTCTCATCAAACAAGTTCTCGACCGTTTCAAAGTCCGTAATAACCTCATTCCCTATAAAGATATAATCAAAATGTCATAGCTAAAATTTATTTTTCTACATAAAGATCTCGTCTAAACTATTTAAATGGAAAAAAAATATGCTAAACCAGATATTTTGGAGGAGAATGTTTACATGATTGGAAATATGATCTAAAACCATGACCATCTAAACCAAGCAAGCAAATCTTAGAGAACGCCTCCCTCACGTTTGGTATCTAAACAATTAATGCTTATCTAAATTATTTCAGACCAGGAAACTAGCTTCAGGGGTAATCAAACTTCTTATGTAGCATAAAAGGATCAGAAAATTGTGGTCATAAGAAAAGCTTGCCTTACTCATGAGGCATTACAAAAAAGGGGATGCGGTTTTGCTCAAGATGTTTTGTGTATGAGTAGAATGCAGAAGTAAATAATCATTTGTTCCTTCACGGTAAAATAGCTTCAAAATTGTGGAATATATTTTTGTGTATACTAAGGGTTAGCTGGGCGATGCCAAAGACAACCATGGAGCTCCTAAATAGCTGGACGGAATTGGCAACAGAGGGAAAGTAAGACTGGTGGAAGACTATCCCAGCCTTTATATGGTGGACTCTCTCGAAAGAAAGGAAAGCTAGGTGTTGTGAAGGACGAAAGATAGTTTTCAAAAGATAAAAATGAAATGCTTAAGTCTTTTGTTTTTTTGGTGTAAGCAAGATTTAGTAGGGGAAAGCATAGAGATAATCGATTTAATAGGAAACTTGTAATTATGCATATCATTTTGAGGGTGTGCCCACCACCCTGTGGAATGTAAGTTTCCAATTCACAATCCCCTGGGATGATGAGTTTTTTGTGAATACAAAGTTAACCTTATCTCAATAAAAGAAAAAGGATTAGAACATCAATTTCAAGATCAAATGCAAAAACAAGCCTAAGAAAAGGATCTGCCAGAAACACTCCTAAAAAAACTCCCACTAGGAATGCACAGGTGAAAGGGAGAAAAAGCAAACCTAAGAGTTTATCTACAGTATTAGAAGCTTACACAAATTAAACATTCTAAATAGGAGTAGTAAAAATAAAGTAGCATGTTGAAACCAAGCTATTAAGCCAAATCAGAAGAAAACTGAAGGTATATACACAAAGTTGTTTTGATATTTGACACACTGCCTGTCCCAAACAGAAGTTTGATTAAAAAGGAATCTAAAAACATAAATTCCAATAGCCAAAAAGTTAAAAGCAACCTCTTCTCGATCTAATTGATACTCTTCATCATCAAACGCCACCGGAGGAAGAACCTCTTCATCTTCCAATCCACCCAATTCAACTTCTTCAACAACGTCACCACCAAAAAATGCATATTGCGATGCATCAAATTTTTCTTCTGCTGCAGCACCTAAATTAAAGTCAAACTTTATAAATCAACCATGAACAATAGCAGGAAAATCCACCATAAATAATTTCCTTTCACATAATTAGAGAGACCAGTGAAGCATAAATCCCAGAGAGACTATCACAGTAAAACAATTATTACATTAATCAGAGCACTCAACATACATCCTCAAAAATTTAAATCTTTTCAGAAACACCCAAGGGATTGTGGCATTGCATCAATGAAGCTGGATTGAAAACCATAGGAAAAAAGGGACCCAATCTCAGCACAGACAATAGAACTCAAGTAATTTCTTCACATCTATATCCAGTGAATAGTCAAGATACAGTTAGGGTGGCCCCAACTCCACCATTTTAAAAAAAATCAAGCAAAGTAGGTTTTCTTTTTACTGCTTTAATTGATAAGAGTAAACTCAACAAAGCAAAGTTCGCAAATAAAACGAAGATCTAAACAGAACAAAATTTAACCTGTAGGGCGGTTGTCCCCGAATTCCATAAAACTCCTACTGCCACCGCCTTCAAATCCGTCCATATATCAAAACAATCAATCAATCTGGGAAATTTTTTTCTATAAATTAAAAAAGAGAAACAACTGAAAAGAGAGAAGCACCAAAAACTTGAGGAAAAATCTTAATTAAAAAGGCAACTGTTTCATCTGTATGATCTATTCCATTAGAGAGTTGAAATTCAATCTGGGATTTCTGGTCAAAGCTAAAATCCAGAGAGAGAAAGAGAGGAAAGGGGCAAACCCTCGTCAATGAGTTCTAGGGTTTGTATCAATGGGAAAATTCATTGATAGAAAGAGAAAGAAGAAGAGAGGAGAAATTTCTGTTTGAGATTTTGGTGTGAGCCATCTGGGCTTTTGGGATAACAAAGTTGTAACGCCTTTGCCTTCTTTTTGTTTTTATTTTCAAGGGTAGTATTGTTAATTTAAACACTCAAATAATTAGGATTTAATTTTTAATTAAATATTTTTATGACATGTAGATGGATTCTAGTAAAAGAGTCATTTGATTTTATTTATTTATATACTTATATAATAAGAAGTTCATATCTTCAATTATTTTTATATACTTATATAATAAGAAGTTCATATCTTCAATTATTTTTATAGAAGAAAATTTATTTATGTATATTTTTATTTTAAAAGGATATAGTTCAACTTTTTAAAGAGGTTTAATGAATTGATCTAAACACATAATGATAGATTCTAAAGTAATTATTGATAATATCAATTTGATAACAATTAAATATTATATATTCAAATGACTTGAATTATAATGATAAAAAATAGTATATACTAATTATTTAAAGCAATGTTCTTAATATAAGATCCATCAACAAACGTGTATAAACTAGATAAGTCACCTCAAGCTTATTGAATCTGTAATATTTGTCTAAATTTTTTGAAGCAAAGAAATGCATTTATCTAGTTGTTGACACATCAAATAAACAATAATCAAATATTATATATTCATGTATCTTGAGACTTGAATTAATTTTTCAGGGCAAAAATGCAATTCCAGAAAAGAGTGTGACAAGTTCGCATCGCGTACTGATCACAAATTTGCACTTAGTTGTGATCCCAATATTTTCTATGGGATTAGAAAACTCTATCGAAAAATTTTCGACGAAAACCCTGAAATGACCAAGTCCGCGACGCGGACTTGGTAAGCCAAAGGGAAAAATTTTAGTTTTTCATGAGGGGCATTCTAGAGCTTTCCGAACTCCTCTCAAACTTAAAACACGACTAATATAGGTTGTTTTTTTACTTAAAAAGAGTTTTAAACTCGTTCCAAAGTCTTCTACACACTTTAACAAAAGACCTAGTGCTAAAGAGAAGAGAGAAAAGCGAGGATTCAAGAGATTCGAGTAGAGATCTTGCAAAATTTGATTGTCTATCTTCATCTCAGGTATGTAAGGCTAAAAGTAAATCATGGAATTATTCTTCCATGTGCTCCTTGATTGAGATGGATTGATAGTTGAACATATTGAGTCCTTATGCATGTTTTCTTAAATGTTTTCTTGCAAAATTATACATATCTTACATATTTTCATATGTCGATGATCATCATGAACTTGAATTGCTCAATAAAAGATTGTATGAATGAACCTAGGGACTGAGTCTAGAGCCTTAATTGGAGAATGTTGATTGTGATTGTGATATGAGCATGATGATAGGTTGATAGAACTTGATGGTCCTATGAGTCTTCAAAATTGAACTTTAGAGAATGGTCTAAGAGAAACTCCTCCTTCATGATTATCTAATTCATTCTTGAACGGTTGATGGGATTGATTATTTATGAACAATGAGTCTTGGGAGAAGTATCGAGCACCGAATCGAGTGAGAGTAAGTCCAACTCGAACTGATCAACTACGTCGCCAAACGTAGGTGAAGATTGACCCGTTAGATTGGATGTTCCTCATGATATGGTCCTTGAATTAATAAAGGACTCGATTGATAGATTTAGACAAGTCCCTGAAATAATAAAGGATGGTCTGATAGAGTTGATCTACAGATGGATTGATTCGTCCTTACCCTGGCAAGGTATTGAACGGTTATGGCAATATCAACGAAATTGTTGTACGATCACTGGATCATAAGTGATTATTTTCTGATAAGAGAAACTCCCAGATAGGTTTTATACTAATAATACTCTGATTTGATTTTGTTGGATTGGATTAGATTGATGGGTCATTGTTTATTCCTTATTCTTGCTTTAGATAGACATTTGACATCTTGATTGAGTTCTTTAACACTTGATTTGAGTTATCTGAGTTGATAGTATTCTACCTTGATGCATGTTTCATTCAGCCATTTTACATACTCGTACATTTCATGTACCGACATCCATTTGGATTGCATCATTTCATGATACAGAGACATGTACTAAAGATCATCAACAAACGCTTCATTGAAGATCTATTTCACATATCAGTTAATTGGTAAGTCCTCCTTGACTTCGTAGGATGCACATGATTTATTTATCTAGCTTTAGAGTAAGATTTTAGACTTGCTTTTATTTTTATTTAAGGTAGCCATGGACCTAACATTGGCACCACTGAACAGTTGATTGAGGCTTCATAGACTAGAGTTGATTTATTTATTGGATATTATATTGAGCTAATTTCTTTCATACTTGAAACGACCCAAAAAGTGCTCAAAAATGTGCTTCGGAAGTCACCGAAAACTTATTTTAGCTATATCTAAAAATTCATTTGTTATTTTGAAAATCCAACTTCATATTCTTGTTTAAGGGGTCAAATTGAGTGGGAAATAGGTCTCACCCGAATT
>JBCEWC010009958.1:0-18161 GCA_038996855.1 Solanum aculeatissimum
CATGTTATGGAAATGGCTTATGTTTTCATGTTAAGATTAAGGCTTGAATGTTGAGTATGATGTATGACTATGTGCTACGTGCAAGCATGTTCCTCCTATTCTCGAATTATCCCCATAGCTTGAGTCAGAAGCCCCTAAACCCTTAGAGCTTATGTGCTACATGCTTTAATTTCCACGTTTCCTAACCGATGATGAGTGTAATGGTGATATGATGGCTTGATCGAGGGTCTTCAGGTCCTCTTTCGCCATGTCACATCTAGGCCGCACATACCATAGTTAGCTCAGTTGTAGCTATATAAAAATCAACTGCTGCTGCAAAAATTGACACATCAACAGTGGCTGGGGATAGATGAGCTCCCTCAAATCTAGCCAATAACCTAAATAGCAGTTCCTGGATTGAAGGTGTAGGGGTTGGAGTTGACGGTGGTCGAATAGGATTTGTAGGCTCCTTTAACACATGAGACGGCTCTGTAGAAGTCGACCTCATCTCCCCTAAGCGAAGCTTCCTCTCTAGAAAGTCCTCAGCCCCTGGCCTTATCTTGAACTCTACCTCGACCATGAGTGGGAGCCATATTAGCTGACTCGGGCTATTCCACTGATCATCAGGATCTAGAAATCAAATGAACATGAAGAAACAAGACATAAAGATTTTTCCTAAAGTGTATCTCCTAGCATCCTAGAGATGTGTGTGGATTTCTACACAATGATGATTGAGACTCTACTAGACACCCTGATCTTGACTTACAAGCCCAACAAACCTAGAGCTATGATACCAAACTTGTCATGACCAAAATGGATCAGGACTAAAGAAGAATGAAATAAAGTCGAAACCAACACAACATAACATCAAATATCCCAAATCCTAGAGTCATGAGTACAAAAGAATCTATAGTAGTGCAGAAGATAAATACAACTATCTCTAAAATAAATACAAAGCTATTCTCGAATGTTTGATTCAAGTCTAGAAGAAAGCAATAAAGATAATCCCAATAATCCACATCGACTCGAATTTATAAGCCTCACTAGTAAGATCTGGATGGATGCAGAAAATGCTCATCTCAGTTAGTCAACTAACTTGTATGGGTTCTTGTGCTCAATCTGTAGAGAGGAAACAAAGTAGGGGTGTGTACCTGAAATGTACCTAATAGGTTGCACCGACTAGGCAAGATAAACTGAACAAGTATGTAATAATGAATAATCCTACACTTGTACCCCAAAAGGTTAGTACATACTAAAAATATAGATAAAGCGTTATATGATCTCCCACATGACCAAAATAATGATAACTATAGAAAATAGTCCATGATGCTACATATGACATGTATGGATGCAATGACGTCGCAGACTAAGAATAAGGTGGAATCATCACCATCGCAGGGCCGATGTACATATCTATAGAGCCGAAGCTACTAGATAGAACCCTTGGAGATCACAGGACATGTACTTAATATGTCAAGGCGTTGAAGTCCATGAACTGAAGTATCCCAAGATGTCGCAGGCCTCAGGTAATAGACATAGAAAATATGATGTGTGCATGCCAATATCAAAATATATAAGTAAGGAGTGTGCATACCAATGCGACAATATAAGTAAGGAATGTGCATACCAATGCCATGTTAATCATATAAACTGTCCATACCAATGCAACAAGCAAGTATAAGCTCAGTGCATACCAATGCAATAATATAGTAAGACATGTGCATACCAATGCAACAACAAAGTATAAGCTTTGCGCATACCAATGCAACAATGGAGTAAGAAATGTGCATACCAATACAATAACAAAGTATAAAATCAGTGAATACCAATGCAACAATGGAGTAAGACCTGTGCATACCAATGCAACAATGGAGTAAGCTCAGTGCATATCAATGCAACAATAGAGCAAGACATAAAAAATGACTCGTAAGTAGTGATATTTGTGTAAAATGATCATAACATTACATAGGATAGGTCAAACACATTGATTAATTCCATAATTCCATCAATAGACCATCTTAGCATCTCTTTCTTGTCAACATCCAATTTCTAACAAACATAGACTCCACAAGTCACAAAAATATGCTCATAATTTCAAAATATGTCATATATATCACAAAAATTTCACTTAACCTTTTCAAAGTTATTCAAGGTCTCATATTATCATAACTATGTCCAAAGTGCCTCAAGCCTCATGCATGTCATCTCAAATCAACAATAGAATCATAATATACTCAAAATTCGGCTAACCGAATTCATATTTCCATCGATATCCCTTCCCACCAACACAATTACTCAAGAATCAGTCTAGATCTCACAATTACCATATAAAGATGATCAATAACTAAAGTCCAGTCTTAACAAGGTTAGCCAAACCTACCTTGATGCCGAAATCACACTCGAACAAGCTTTCAATCAACTCAAACCTCGAAAAGATACTCAAATTGGCCATTCACTATCAAAATCTGATACTACGCATCAAGAGGTGCTTTCTGATATTCATATTAGCATGAATTAGGCTTAGGGATAAAATGATCAATTTTAGGGCTAAAATTTAAAGTTCCCAAATCAGGAAATTGACTTTAAAATCAAGTTCTACGAGAAAAAATAGAGTCTGTGTGTAAAAATATTATTAAAATAAAGCTTAAATTGAATGAGAAATTAGCATTTAAATTTTGAAATTCATGGTCTAAAAATCCCAATTTTGGACATTGAAAATTCTGAAATTAAATACAAAATCAAGATAAAACTTATGAAAAATGCCTAGTTTGTTAGAAATACTTACCCAATAAAAATCTTCACAAACCATTCTTTAAAATCTCCCCCAAAAGCTTGGATGTTCCAAAATGGATTAAAAATGGTGTTTCCCAATTTTAATAGTGTTCAGTCACTAAAAGTACTCCGTGAATGCAGGTGGGTCCCGCGAATGCGGAGAAGAAGCAGTAGGAGGGTTATGCATGAGTGCTCCGCGATCGTGGAGCCCATCCTACGAACGCGAAGTAATATGAAATACTCCCTTATCTGCTAATGCTGATCAATCATCAATGAACGCGGAAGGTAAATATACCTAGACCTTTGTGAACATGGAGAAGGAAATATACCTGTACCAAAAACTCAGTACCAACAAAAATTAGTCAATAAGCAAAACTCGAAATATGCAGTCAAAACTCATCCGAAATAAGAATTTCAAAAAGTTTATATGTGTCCATACCAGAAACAGCGATACGGACTCAACAGAAACATCAGAAATTAATTTCAAGGCCTCCTCTCCAAATTTACTAGTGCAACTCATATAAACTAGTTTAAAACTCAAAATACCAAAACTACTATCGGCAACTCCAAAAAATATAACAAAATCATTTCTAGTGTTAGTTTTACCATTTGAAACTACTGAAACTGTCTAAATTTTGATTTGAGCTTCCAAAGTCCTAATATTGACCAAAGTCAAACTTTGGTTCTAGAAACAACTAAAATCACACCTTTAGGCATGAAAACCTCATTTTAACTTTGAATTCCATTCTGTAACTTCTCATAGACCAATTTTGACATTTCAGAGCTAATGAAACTGACAGATCCCCGATCTGACATCAGAAAGTCTGAGTGGTATGAAACTCACTTTTTTAATAACTTAGGCCTCTAAAAAATGCCAAAACTCATATTTTTCTATTTTAAAATTTGGATTTCAATTCCAACATTATAGATAGTTCAAAATAGGTTCAATGCAACTTATGAAAGAGTAAAATAGTAATTTCCATACATAAGGCCAAAAATGATTAACCACATCATCATAGTAGCAGTATGATTTTTTGATAAGGGTCTAATTATAATGGTGGTGAATAAAAGAGACGATAAAAAATTCAAGTTGTATTTTTCTTGAGTAATGATATAAGATGTGTTAGTGGTGCATATCGATGGTATATCATGGTTGTGTGAAGTGGTATGAGGATATGAGGCATTTGGTGGAGCTAAGTCGGTGTGTTTGTGTCATGACTCAAAATCAAATATGATAACACCTTTCTTTAACCCTCCGAGACTATAAAATATGATAATAAGGAAGATAAAGAAAAAGTAACAGTCCAAATACATAAAGATAAGGAATTCACAATCTAAATCAACCCAAGACTAGTGTTATATATACAAACTAGTACTACAACTGAGTTCAAAATAATAATTTACAGGTTTCAATCGTTTTGATTCTTGAATAGGACAAGAATAGTAACACGTACAAATCTGAAGAGTCCGCCAAAATGAACAAGTTGCTACCGATAATACTATCTCAAGTCGACCATCAATCAGAACCAAGCTCACAATCTATACATAAGTGTAGCAGCAAGGGTGAGTACCAATCAATGTGGACCCAAGAAAGAAGATTTAAACACAAGTAGAGAATAAAGAACATAGGTACTCCTTTCAATCAAACTGAACCTTCATAACTACCACATACACTTAAGAAAGCCACATACACAATATATATTTGCACAGAACCATAAGCCAAATATTCAATAGATTTGATAGATCATTCTCAATAATTACAAGTACAGAATTAGGCATCAAACAACATTATAAACAAGTATCCATATTGTTACAATGAAATAGGATGAAATGAGGTACAAATGATACAATACAATGTCAAGTAATCATGATGCATATCTGTTGTATGACATCGTATGGCATACATCCATTGATATAATAGATTAAAACCCATGAGCACCTTACATGGACCGTGTAAGTCATGACCCGAGAGTAGGGCCTAGATGTGACATGGCGAAAAAGAACCTGAGAGTCCTCGATCAAGACATCTTAGCATCATCACACATATCATCGGTTCAGAAGTGCGTAACATAATAAACAACACATAAGTCTAAGGTATTCTGGGACTTTAGACTTAAGCTATAGGGATGTTGTCGGGAATAGGATAAGCATGAATCACATAGCATATAACAATTACGTTCTAAGGGGAGGGTAAGTATGATTCAAGCTATAGGGGCAAGAAATGTTAGGAACTTTCCACATAAGCACATTCCCATCCAACAAATCATAATAGCATAAACGGAAGCATAATTAAAACATGAATAACCATAGGAAAACATAGATAATAATAGAATCTTAAATAAACACAAAGTACGGAATACAATAAAATTCGATAGTATCCAACAATGCCTCTACAATAATAAGACGGTGGCCTCAACATAGTTTGGGCTCACCCTCAAATCACAAGATAGATAAAATAGAATAAAACATAAGATAGAAGAAGGTGGGTATTTCCCTTGGAATACCAAATGCTTCTCCCTCAAGGTTTGTAGCACCAACCTCATGTGATCTATATGCTCCCACTCACTTCAGGAGTAAATCAGGATGTCATCAATGAACACTAACACAAAACTATCAAGGAATGGCTTGAATACCCAATTCTTGAGATCCATAAACACCTTCGGAGCATTGGTCAAACCAAACAACATCACCACAAACTTAAAATACCCATAATAAGTCCAAAAATTCAACTATCACACTCTCATACCTTCAATTGATGGTAACTCGAATGAAGATCTATTTTAGAGAATTGAGTAGCACCTTGGAGTTGATCAAACAAGTCATCAATTCTGGGCAACGGGTACCTATTCTTGAAGGTTACCTTATTCAACTGTCGATAATCAATACACATTCAGAGTGAACCATCCTTCGTCCTTACAAACAATATGGGAGCACCTCAAGGTGAAATACTTCGCCTAATGTAACCCTTCTCAAACAAGCCCTTCAACTGATTCTTCAACTCCTTTAGTTCAGCTGGAGCCATACGATAAGGAGGAATAGAAATAGGTTGAGTATCTGGAAGGAGATATATGCCAAAATCCACTTCTCAATCAGGAGGGATGCCGGGAAAGTCTTTGGGAAACACATTGGGAAATTCATTAACCACCAAAACCGATTCAAGCATAGGTGACTCACCCTCCACGTCTCTAACCCTTACAATATGATAGATGCATCCCTTGCAAATAATACTCTGGGCTTTGAGGTAGGAAATAAACTGACCCCTAACCACAAAATCACTACCCTTCCATTCCAATAGGGGCTCATTAGGAACTTGGAATTTAACTTGCCTAGTTCTACAATAAACTGAGGTATATGAGGTATGTAACCAATCCATCCCAAGAATAACATCAAAGTCATACATCACTAGCACTACCAGATCACCGGGGAAAACTTTATGCAAATGTGAAATAGGACAACCCTGATACACTTTTCGAGCAATGATAAACTCACCCACGGGAGTATACACCGAATAAGGTTCCCTTAGAGTTTCAGCATTCAAACCAAATTTAAAAGCCAACAAAAGAGTCACAAAAGATAAATTTGCACCCGGGTCAAGTAAAGCATAAGCATCAAAATCAAAGGCTTTTAACACACCAATCAAGACATCCAGAGCCTCATCTACCTCCTACCGAGCGTGAAGATCATAGAACCTATTGTTGCTGGGAGCACCATCAACTGGGCCTTCAGCTTCCCCTGACCACCTGAAGCCACTTGATCCCTCTTTGTGTTCTCTGGGCGGTCGGGGATCTTGTGGTTCATAAAATCGGGCTCTTATGGAGTCGTTCACCCTCCTCCCCTTGATCTTCTCACCCTCAGTCTGTTTTGCATAAGTCATAAGCTTGGAGATATCCATGTCCTGAATAAGCATGGAAGTGCGACACTCTTTGACAACCAAGTAAGAGACACCAAAAATGAATTTGTGCATCCTTGTATGGGGATCAGCTACTAACGTGGGATCATACTTAGAGAGCTTGGTTAACTTAAGGTTATAATCCCTCAAAAACACGCTACCTTGTCAGAGATTGATAAATTCAGTCATCTTGGCTTCCCGAAGTTCAAGGGGAAAGAAACGATCCAGAAAAGTTATCTTGAATTCCTCCCAACCAACTTTAACATCTTCAATTCTTTCCACCAACCACTTATTGTACCATACTTGCGCTACATCCTTAAACTGATACGCAACCAACTCTACTTTTTCCTCAGAATTGATGCCCATAATAGTTAGCACTTTTGCGAGCTCATCAATGAACTCTTGGGCATCCTCACCAACCTTTGAACCAAAGAACTTCGAAGGGTTCATCCAGGTGAAGTCTTTAACCCTAGAAGCTAGAGTGCCACCATTCATGTGATTAGTTGGTCGGGCTTGAGTAGCCACCACTTGGGCAAAAATAGCTACCACATTTTGAAATTCATCGTGAGTCACTTATTCCTCCACAGGCTCACGAGGGCTTATTCCTCATGGATAGGAACCTGTCTGGAGAGGAGAGCTCTTCTGGGAGGCATCTTCTTAAAGAGCGACAAGAGCACCAATATTTAGGAAATATTATAAACAGTACACAGCACGACATAACACACAATGAAGTGAGAAAATTCCTAAAACATTGTCATAGCCTCTCACTTATAGGTATGGTGCATATCACACTCATGAACAAGACTCTAATTGATGCGGCATGTTGGACTCTGAGGATCATTTATAAACCTAGGGCTTTGATACCATCTTTGCCACGACTCGTGAGTAGGGCCTAGATGTGACATGGAAAAAGAGAACTCATGAGTCCTCGATCAAGCCATCTTAGCATCATCACATACGTCATCAGTTTGGAAGCGCGTAAACATAACAAATAACACATAAGTCTAAGGGATTTTGGGGCTTTGGACTCAAGCTATGGGGATGTTATCGGGAATGGGATAAGCATGAATTAAATAGCACATTGCAATTACGTCCTAAGGGGCAGGTAAGTATGACTCAAGCTATGTGGGAAAGAATGGTTAGAGACTTTCCACATAAGCACATTCCCGATCCAACAATCATAATAACATAAGCGGAAACGAAAGCATAACATAAGAAACCATTGTCGAACATAGATAGTCATTTTATTACAATCAACATATAGCATAAGTATAATAGAGTTCGATATGTCTAACAATACCTCTACATAAGAATAAATGGGGCCTCGACATATTTTGGGTTCACCCTCAAGTCATAAGATAGAGAAAAATAAAATAAAGACATAAGGTAGATGAACGTGGGTGTTGCCGTTGGAGTATAGGGCTCACCACGAGTAACAACTTCAAATGTCTCCAACTAGTCATCCAACAATAAAAAGAAGTCATCTCTTGTCCTTACATGGATAGATAATGTAGACCAAGTGTATTGGTTAGCACATACAATGCACTAAGTATGCGGGTATGTCATGCGCGTGAAAATGATCCTACAACAAGGCTAGATGACAAGGACCCACATTGGTAGAAAAGGAATACACATAGCTAGGGGAGTAGATATCATAACAATATGCCATGTTATGTCATGATGCATGAATGCAAACTTACATATCATAGCAAGGATGTGTCCTCAATCGATAACATGAGAGACCAAGAAAGCTACTACTTGGAATTGGACTACCTGCCAGGTAGATCCCTAGTCAACCCTTAAGAAAGGTGATACATAACAAATCAATCCAATCAAGGGAGATAACCCATGTTGGCACATGGTTTAACGAAAAAGAATATGGATCCTTGGAGATAGTTGACCCCGACTCTAATCCCTCGATGCTAAGTTTCATTCCACAAGAATACATATACGTATACATGCCTTCAAAATGGAGATTTGACATTTCTTTCAAAATAATGCATAATCAGGCTAAACACCAACTAGAGTTTCCAAAACCAATGCAATAGGAGTAGCCCATCTACATAACATATCATATCATGTCAAGTTGGTGTAAACACCCATAATTTCTAAAAGATCCCTAACATAGACTTTATGTGATCGCATTTAGTCAACTCACACATCTTTATCAAAAATCAAGTCATATCATAACATAAGGGTCAAGCCCTTGTCGAGAGTTTCATCAAATCAAGCCTTTCATGCTCATGAATGCAATGCATGAATGATCAAGAGTAGTATGGGTATTGGATATCAACATTTAAATCACCAATACAATAAGTTCATATCCAAAACATAATAACACCATCAATTTAAAAGCAAAATTCTTAATACCCATACTTGCTTTGAAGAACAAAGGGGACATGTATATTTGGAACATCATGAAATCAATGGAATTCATAAATAAGGGGCTCAATTCACTTTAAAATTAACAATGTAACACAATCCATGGTACAATTTAACTAAATCATTCATAATCTTAAAGACCTATTTTAAAGAGAAATCAAAATTCATCAAATTAAAGAAAACGATTTTTGGGTCTTCATAGTTAAAGAGAAACCATGAATCAATCCCACATACCTTGAATTAACCAAGAGAAATAGGAATATTCTAAAGAAAAATTGATTTTCCCCAAATTCCCAAGCTTGTCTTCAATGGAGGTGGAGAGAATTGAGAGAACATTTCAAGAGATTTAAGAGATTGAATGAACTAGGAATGATTAGGGTTCAATTCAGGGGTTTCAGAAGGTTTAAAATGACTAAAACGACCCTAGGACTAATTAAAATTACAATTAAACCATTAATGAAATGAGAAGAAAAACTGAAACAATCGCTGACGGGGACAACTTCACTGTCCGTGTAGAGGCTCACAACCGTGAACTTGATCGTGATGTCGTACTTGGCTCGTGCCTTGGGCTTGAAATCTTAGGAACTCTCTGGACCACTTCACGGATGCCCTCATGAACTGTGAGGTTTCACACGGACCGTGAGCTGGTCTGTGGAACCTCACTTGGATCCAGGCCTCAGCTCCAATCCTAGAAACTTACTGGAACATCACACAGATGGGCTCATGAGCCGTGAGGCTTCACACGGGCTGTGAGTTGGTCCGTGAGGCCTTACTTGGCTCAGAGTCTTGGTCCCTGACTCAAGTCGCTCACTGGAACACACAACGAACCGGTCTCACGGATCGTGAGCTCCCACATGGTCCGTGGACCCTCTCGTGGTCCACGTAGCCAAAATGTTTCTTCCCTTTTCCAGAGCGCTTTCGTGCACAGCCAATTCCACCATAACAACCATAACCTCCACATCCAAACTCCGAATCAAGTGAGACCAATTGCATTGCGAAGATAACTTGAAAAGCTTCATTTTGAATGGTCATAGCCCATACAGTTCATCCCGTACCAAGAGATATCGCCATTCAAATTCAGTCCTACCATACAACCTCATGCAAAACTCGACCAACGCGATTCCTTTGAACATGGCCACATAAGTACGACCCATTATGGTCACTAGACAACGAAAATGTGTTCAAAATAGACCTTGTTCAACCACTACAAAGTTCAAAAAATTTTCGGTCGCTATATCATCTCCCCCTTGGGAATATTTGTCCTCGAATGAGCTAGACTATGACTTGAAAGATTTATTCAAGCAAGAAACATTATCAACACAACTCATAATGTACCATGCATTATTTTTTTTAAAAAATCATTAAAACGCATATCAAAGCATCATTCAAATCATTTTCGTGCTCATGTATGCAGGCAATGTCATGAAACTCAAGAATTAAAGAAATAGGACCATTAGAAAAGATAGAACCTAGTACCTTAGGCTTGAGTAGATGGGAAAAGATAAGGGTATCACTTCATCATATCCGACACTGCTTCCCATGTAGAACTCTCCACTTGTTGGTTTCTCCAAAGTACCTTGACCGAAGCTACCTCCTTGTTGCGAAGTCGCTTGACTTGTCTATCCAAAATCTCAACCAACACCTCTTCATAAGTCAAATTCTCCGCAACCGTCACACCCTCCAAGGGTATGATTACCTTAGGGTGACCAATCAATTTCCTCAACATCGAAACATAGAATACCAGATGGATAGAACTCATCTCCAAAGAAAAATCCAACCTATAAGCTATTTTGTCAATTCGTTTAACCACCTCATATAGTCCGATATATCGAGGGCTCAACTTTCCCTTTTTATCGAAATGTATGATGCCTTTTATAGTAGATACCTTCACATAAACCTAATCACCCACAAGAAATTTGAGGTCTCTTTTTCTAGCATCCGAATAGGACTTTTGGCCAGTTTGGGCCATCCTCAACCTCTCCCTAATCAACTTCACCTTTTCTATGGCCTCAATAACCAAGTCCAGGCTCACCAGCACTACCTCACCTATTTCAAACCACCCCACCGAGGATCTATACGTCCTACCATACAAAGCTTCAAATGGAGCCATACTGATGCTAGCACGGAAACTGTTATTGTTGGCAAATTCGATAAGCGGTAGATATTCATCCCAATTTCCCTTGAACTCCACAAGCCCTTAACATGTCTTCCAAGGTTTGAATTGTCCTCTCGGCTTGTCTATCGGTTTAGGGATAGAAAGTAGTGCTTAATTAGATCTTCGTACCAAGTCCCCTTTGAAATGATCTCCAAAAGTGTGAAATATTGAGTACAATGATCCGATATGATTGACCTCGATATACCTGTAACCTTACCAACTCCCAGATATACGTCTTAGCATACTCTTCAACACTATAAGTAGTCTTGTCCAGTAAGAAGTGAATTGACTTAGTCATTCGGTCAACCACTACCCATATTGAGTCAAACTATTTACAAGTATGGGTTAACCCAACTATGAAGTCCATATTCACATCTTCCCACTTCTAAGTTGGAATCTCAACATCTTAGGACAATATGTTGGGCCTTTGGTGTTCCACCTTCACTTGTTGGCAATTCGTACATTTCGACATGAACTTGGCTATGGCTTTCTTCATGCCATGCAACCAATACACTTCCCTTAGGTCCCGATGCATCTTGGTAGACCCCGTATGAATAGAATATTAGGAATTATGAACTTCACTCATGATAACCTCCCTTAGACCATCGATATTTGGAATGCATAATTGGTTTTGATACCTTAGCACACCATCTCCCCATTGGGAGAAAACCTCAATTTTTCCCTCGGCAACTAACTTCTTTAACTCAACCAAGGAAGGGTCTAGATCTTGCTTTGCCTTAACATTAACCACTACCGAAGACTCGGATCTGCCTTGAACAAGAATACCACCATCTTCTAAGTCAGTCAACCTAACACCTAATCTAGCCAAACGGTGCACATCCCTTGCTATCTCTTTCTTCTCTTCATTGACATGCAACACATTTCCCATAGATAACCTACTAAGGGTATCCGTAATGACATTCGCTTTGCTGGGATGATAAAAGACACTCATGTCATAATCTTTGAGAATTTCCAACCATCTCCTTTATCTCAAGCTAAGATCCCTTTGGGTGAACACATATTTCAAGCTCTTGTGGTCGATGAACACATTCAAATGAATCCCATATAGATAATGTCTCCAAATCTATAGAGAAAATACCACCACCACCAGCTCAAGATCATGGGTTGGATAATTTTACTCATGCACCTTCAATTGTCGAGATGCAGAAGCTATCACCTTACCATGTTGCATAAGTACACAGCCCAACCCAATTCGTAAAGCATCACAATACACCATAAACCCATCTTACCCAATGGGCAAGGTTAAAATAGGAGCCAATGTGAACTGATCCTTCAAGGCGTAAAACATTTCTTGCACTCACTTGACCACACAAACTTAGCCTTTTTCTGGGTCAACTTAGTCAACAGGGATGCAATGGAAACAAATCCTTCAACAAATCTCCTATAGTAACCGGCCAACCCAAGGAAACTTCGAATATCCAAGGGGGTCAATGGTCTAGGCCAATCCTTTACCACTTTGGTCTTCTTAGGATCAACCATAATACGATCACCAGACACCACATGACCAAAGAACGCGACCTCTCCAAACCAAAACTCACACCTGCTAAACTTAGCAAACAACTGCTTCTCCATCAAGGTTTGAAGCACCAACCTCAAGTGATCTATATGCTCCCACTCACTTCAGGAGTAAATCAGGATGTCATCAATGAACACTACCACAAAACTATCAAGGAATGGCTTGAATACCCGATTCATGAGATCCATAAACATCGCTGAAGAATTGGTCAAACAAAATAACATCACCACTAACTCAAAATTCCCTTAATGAGTCTAGAAAGCCAACTTTGGAATATCACACTCCCTTACCTCCAACTCATAGTGACCCGAATGAAGATCAATTTTAGAGAAATGAGTATCCCCTTAGAGTTGATCAAACAAGTCATCAATTTTGGGCAACGAGTACCTATTCTTGATGGTCACCATATTCAACTGTCGATAATCAATATACATTCGGAGTGAACCGTCCTTCTTCCTCACAAATAATACGGGAGCACCCCAAGGTGAAATACTTGGCCTAATGTAACCCTTCTCCAACAAGTCCTTCAACTGATCCTTCAACTCCTTTAGTTCAGTCGGAGTCATACGACAAGGTAGAATGGAAATACGTCGAGTATCCAGAAGGAGATCTATGCAAAAATCCACTTCTCTATCAGGAAGGATGTCGGGCAAGTCATCGGGAAATTCATTAACCACCATAACCGATTCAAGCATAGGTGACTCACCCTCCACGTCTCTAACACTTACAATATGATAGATGCATCCCTTGCAAATCATTCTCTAGGCTTTTAGGTTGGAAATAATCTGACCCCTAACCACGGAATCACTACCCTTCCATTCTAATACGGGCTTATTAGTAACTTAGAATTTGACTTTCCTAGTTCTACAATCAATTGAGGCATATGAGGCATGCAGCAAGTCTATCCCAAGAATAACATCAAAGTCATACACCTCTAGCTCTACCAGATCACCGGGGAAAACTTTATGCAAAACAGAAATAGGACAACCCCGATACACTTTTCAAGCAATGATAGACTCACCCACAGGAGTATGCACCGATTAACGATCCCTCATAGTTTCAGGACTCAAACAAAATTTAACAGCTAACAAAGGAGTCAAAAAGATAAATTTGCACCCTAGTCAAGTAAAGCAGAAGCATCAAAATCAAAGACTTTTAACATACCATTCACGACGTCTAGAGCCTCATCTACCTTCTGCCGAGCATAAATACCATAAAACCTATTGTTTCTGGGAGCATCATCAACTTGGGCCTTCGGCTGGCCCTGACCACCTATAGCTACTTGATCCCTTTTTTGTGTTCTTTGGGTTGTTGGAGATCTTGTAGTTCATACTTCCACACCCAAAGCAAGCACTCGAAGTCTACCTACACTCACCCAAATGGTTTCCCCCACACTGGACACAACGGGGAGCTCGTGGACTACCCCCTACTTGTGCCTGAGGAGAAGGCACTCTTGGATTAGCAAGCTACATGTTTGAACCTTGGCCTTTTTGGCTTCAACCAAATCTGCCACCACCCTTAGAGTTAGAGAATCCTCCCTCAAAATGGGCTCTTTTGGAGTCATTAACCCTCCTTCCCTTGAGATTCTCACCCTAAATTGTTTTAGCATAAATCATAAGCCTGGAGATATCCATGTCCCAAATAAGCATGGTGGTGCGACACTCTTTCAAAACCCAGTCAGAGACACCAGAGATGAATTTGTGCATCCTTGCACGGGGATCCGTTAATAATATGGGAGCATACCTTGAGAGCTTGGTGAACTTAAGAGAATAATCTCTCACAGACATGTTACCTTGTTAGAGATTGATAAATTCAGTCATCTTGGCTTCCCGAAGTTCAAGGGGAAAGAAACGGTCTTGAAAATCCATCTTGAACTCCTCCCAACCAACCTTAACATCTTTAATGTTTTCAACCAACCACTAATTGTACCATACTTGAGCTACGTCCTCCAACTGATATGCAACCAACTTAGTTTTTTCCTCAGAACTGACACCCATAATAGCTAGCACTTTCGCAAGCTCATTAATGAACTCTTGGGCATCCTCATCAACTATTGAACAAATGAATTCTTGAGGGTTCATCCGGGTAAAGTCTCTCACCCTAGAAGCTGGAGTGCAACCATTCGTGGGATTAGTTGGCGGGCTTTATTAGCCATCACTTGGGCCAACATAGCAACCACATTCAAAAATTCAGGAACCTGTCTGGGGAGGAGAGCTCTTCTGGGAGGCATCTTTTAAAAGAGTGACAAGAGCACCAATATTTAGGAAATCTTATAAACAATACACAGCACAATATAAAGGACAATGAAGTGAGAAAATTCCTAAAATATCGTCATAGCCTCTCACTCATAGGTATGGCGTGCATCACACGCATGAATAAGACTCTAATTGATACAACATATTAGACTCTGAGGATCATTTACAAACCTAGGGATTTTATACCATCTTTGTCATGACTCAAGAGTAGGGCCTAGATGTGGCATGGCGAAAGAGAACTTGAGAGTCCTCGATCAAGCTATCTTAGCATCATCACACATATCATCGATTCGAAAGCGCGTAATCATAATAAATAAAACATAAGTCTAGGAGATTTTGAGGCTTTGTATTCAATCTATGGGGATGTTATCGGGAATAGGATAAGCATCAATCACATAGCGCATAGCAATTACGTTCTAAGGGGAGGGTAAGTATGATTCAAGCTATGGGGGAAAGAAGGGTTAGGGACTTTCCATATAAGCTCATTCCCGATCCAACAATCATAATAACATAAGCGGAAACGAAAGCATAACATAAGAAACCATTGTCGAACATAGATAGTCATATCATTACAATCAATATATAGCATAACATACAACAGAGTTTGGTATGTCCAACAATTCCTCTACATAAGATGAGACACGACCTCGATATATTCTGGGCTCACTCTCATATCATAAGATAGAAAAATATAAAAAAAGACAAAAGGTAGATGAAAGTGGGTGTTTCCCTTGGAGTATAGGGCTCACTACGAGTAACAACTTCAAGTGTCTCCAACTAGTCATCCAACGTGGAAGGAAGTTATCACTTGTCCTTACATGGTTAGATCATGTAGACAAAGAGTATGGGTTAGAACATATACTGCACTAAGTATATGGGTATGCCATGCACGTGAACATGATCCTACAACAAGGCTAGATGACAAGGGCCCACATTGGTAGAAAAGGAATACACATAGCTAGGGGAGTAGATATCATAACAATATGTCATGTCATGTCATGATGCATAAATGAAAACTTACATATCATAGCAAGGATGTGGCCTCAATCGATAACATGAGATACCAAGCAAGCTACTACTTGGAATTGGACTACCTGCTAGGTAGATCCCTAGTCAACCCTTAAGAAAGGTGATACATAACAAGTCAATCCAATCAAGGGAGATAACCCATGTTGGCACATGGTTTAACGAAAACGAGTATGGATCCTTGGAGATTGTCAACCTCGACTCTAATCCCTTGGTGCTAAGTCTCATTCCAAAAGAATACATATACGTATACATGCCTTCAAAATGGAGATTTGACATTTCTTTCAAAATAATGCATAATCAGGCTAAACGCCAACTAGAGTTTCCAAAACCAATGCAATAGGAGTAGCCCGTCTACATAACATATCATATCATGTCAAGTTGGTGTAAACACCCATAATTTCTAAAAGAGCCCTAACATAGACTTTATGTGATCGTATTTAGTCAATTCCCACATCTTTATCAAAAATCAAGTCATATCATAACATAAGGGTCAAGCCCTTATCGAGAGTTTCATCAAATTAAGTCTTTCATGCTCGTGAATGCAATGCATGAATGATTAAGAGTAGCATGAGTATTGGATATTAATGTTTAAATCACCAATACAATAGGTTCATATCCAAAACATAATGAAACCATCAATTTAAAAGTAAAATTCTTAATACCCATACTTTCTTTGAAGAACCAAGGGGACATGCATTTTTGGAACATCATGAAATCAATGGAATTCATCAGTAAGAGGTTCAATTAACTTTGAAAGTAACAATTTAACACAGCCCATGCTTCAATTTAACTAAATTATTCATAATCTTAAAGACCCATTTTCAAGAGAAATCAAAATTCATAAAATTAAAGAAAAATATTTTTGGGTATTCATGGTTGAAAGAGAAACCATGAATCAAGCCCACATACCTTGAATTAACCAAGAGAAATAGGAAGATTCTGAAGAAGAATTAATTTTCCCCAAATTCCCAAGATTGTATTCAATGGAGGTGGAGAGAAAATAGAGAGAAAATTTTAAGAGGTTCAAGATATTAAATGAATTAGGAGTGATTAGGGTTCAATTTAGGGGTTTAGAAAGATTTAAAAAGACTATAATGGCCCTAGGACTGTAACAAACCAAATATTTTCAAAATCTCATTATGATTGGCCTTATATGATGTACTACGGGTCATGGTTGAGCTTTGGTATCCATGATCTGATTTTAAGTTGCCGAATACAAAATGAGCTATTTGGTGGCCTAGAGGGATAATTTTGGTAGTGTACTTCAAATGGTCATAACCTTTGGTGTGGGATGAACCATATGGGCTGCTATATATCAAATTGAATCTCTTTGAGTGAGCTTTGAATTGGAACTAGTTTAACTCAATTTAGAGTTCGTATGAGGGATATATGGACCAAACAGTGAGACTGTCTAGAATTCAGAAGACATTGGAGATAGGCTCAGAAATATGGCCAAGGGCAGGGCCACGGACCGTGAAAATTTTCATGGTCTATGTTGGGAGTCTTCAAGTGTTTCGGTGAGCTAGGGGTAGCCTGGAACCATACCTAAGACAAGTGTAGGACCATAAGACCTTGAACGACTCGTTTGAGCTCAAACGGTCCGTGTACTGTCCCGTTAAGTGGGACAGTAGCAAGGAAAAGCCATGGACAAGTTTAGGGGACTAAGTATAGCCTTATGGGACATGTACACGGCCAGTAAATCTCTAAACAGTCTGTCAAAAGTGTCTTTCAAGTGTTACAGAGAGCCCTCCAAGAATTCGCATTGGAAATTTGACCAAGTGTTATTTAATGGAGTAGGGTCACGGACCGTGTGACCACCATAAGGGCACTGTAGTATCCGTCTCACATTGCTTAGTCTCGTAAAATTATGTTTTATTAATGGTATTTTCATGATTTAACATTTCCTTAGGCCCCTTTTTGGTACCCTAAGGTCTCCTAAAACGTTCCCCAAACCCTCATTCATCCATTCAAACTCTCCAACATACTCTCTTGAAATCCTAAGATTCTTTTAGCCTCCATTGAAGAAAGCTTAGGAAATTCGGGGAAGAAGAACTTGACTAAAGTTGACCTTGCTAATTGTTGGTGAAATTATGGTATGTGGGACTTGATTCAAGGATCCCCTTTCATCCTTGAAGATCCTAAGAACCCTAACCCTTTAAATTT
>JBCEWC010009959.1:0-18161 GCA_038996855.1 Solanum aculeatissimum
TTCAAGGTACCTAAATATATTATAATTTAAAGCACAAAATCAAAAAACTGTACAGAATAACAACAACAGTTGTATTTAATTCAGCAGCTACTTTATCAGTTGAAATATCAAATGCAACAACTACTACAGTACATTCAGAAGTAACGGAAAAATGCTGCAGGAAGTGGTGAACCAGTTGCTAAAAAAATTTGACTATTATTGTATATATTTCAGCAACTGTTGAATCTATTGCAACATCTGCTGCATCGTCCCTGAAAATAGCTCAGCACTGAAGAATTGCAGCAATGGCGGAAACAACAATAAATACACAAAACTCAAATAAATAATACCACATTCACTTTTATTAGTCATAATAATGACTAAAAGCTACCTTTCAAAGCTATACGAACACTGCAAAAAATAATTTTTTTCCTCCCAAATCTGAAGCTCCAAGATGAAGTACAAGAACAAGAAGAAGTCAATGTTGTACAAGAAGAAAAAGAAGAAGAAGAAGAACAACAACAACAACAAAATGATGTTGTAGAAGAGGAAGAAGAAGAAGCCAGCTGAACACCAGAAATCGCGGCAAATATGAGCTGAGAAGAGATTGTGTCGGCTGGGATTTTTTCCCAAATTAGGAAATTAGGGTATTTTATTTAGTGGGTGAAAGTGTAAAAAAAAACTTGAGGACTTCTTTGAAAATGGTCAAATATAATTAACATTTAATTATAAATTTGTTACCTACACTTAATAATTAAAACTTGAGTCACTTTTTTAAAATTTTAAAACTTTTTTGTAACCCTTAATTCAAAAGCCCCAGTTTTTCGTTCATTGTGCCCCACCTCACCTCCACCCCCCAAAAAAAGTAATTTAAAAATAAATAGTTTTTTAAAAAAAAATTGAAGAGGTTATAAGTCATCCACTGATTGGGCCTAATATATCCTCGCCATCCATCTTTGGGTCTAAAAATGTCATTTATTCATTTTTTGGCTCACTTATACCATTGAAACTAACAACCCTTTTTTTTTAAATTATTTATTAAGTTTCATTTTTTTATGAAATAAAGTAAACCCCCATCTCTATTAGACTTTTTTTCATAATTTATCCAAACTGAAATAATGTATTTCTTTAAGACTCTCAATTTTTTTTTACAAAAAAAAAATCTAATATTTTTTTTATTTTTTTTAAAGTTTGTTTTGGGGTTAAATCCCAGTAATTTATTAAATCCAAAAAACATACTTTCTTCATGATCCTAATTTTTTTAAGAAAAAAAAACCTATAATAAAACTACTAGTTTATTTTTAAAAAAATCATAGATTTTTCACATATTATGTCCAAGCCAAAATAATAGATTTCTTTATAACTCTAAAACAAACTTTCAAAAATATATATATAAAAAAAAATATTAGATTTTTTTAAAGAAAAGATTGAGGGTCTTAAAGAGATACATTATTTTTGTTTGAATAAATTATGGAAAGAAATTTGATAGAGATGGGGTTTTACTTTTTATTCCATGAGGAAATGAAACATAATAAATAATTAATTAAAAAAAAAAAGAAAAAAAGAGAAGTTCGTTAGATCAAGGGTATAAGTGAGCCAAAAAGATGAACGGAGAGCATTTTTGAACCCAAAGATAGATAGCAAGGGCATTTTAGACCCAATGGATGAGGGACATTTTTGTACCATTTTCAATAGTTCGAGAACATTTTAGACCATTTTCCTTTTTATTAAAACCAAAAAGATTCGCATGGTCAAAGAGTCCCAAACATAAATGATAGAAGTGGACCACAAACCGGCCCACTCATAAAAGACCACACTACTATCTAAGAGAAATTTCCTAATTCTAGAATCCTCTATCATCAATTATTGGAAAGTCCATTAGTCTTCTTGTCCAATTCCAGATCTTCCCCCCTTTTTGCATCACTATAATGGTCGTCCTTCTTCTCCTAAAGCATGTGTAAATGATGATACTCAGATCTTCACTGTTCCTCTAAGTAAGATTGAGCGTGAATTGATTTCATTAAGGCATCATTAATCTCACTACGCCAAGAAATCAGATCATGTGAAGACTTCTTCAACTCATTCTCTCTAGGAAACCAGTGACCTTTCTTCTCAATGTCTGTTAAAACTGATTCATGTTTCATAGCATCGGAGACTTCTGATGTACATGCAAATGCTCCTTTGCCGTCTCAGATGTTCGTTCTCCTATGTCTTCCCCAAATAAGTTTTCTTAGTGCTCTATTATTTTATTGATTTAGGCAGACACAAATCTTACCCTAAATCTGTTTTTCAATAGGTTGAGCCCCAAAAGAAGCTGATACCACTATCCAACAAACAAAATTAGGGCTTAGTTTGTGTTTTCCAAGTACTCGTCTCTGTTGTTATTCTTGTATATACATACTGCTCACCCATCTTGTCCAGCATGTAGTGTATGATTGATTTTGCATCCTTATTACTCTAATATTGGGAATCTGATGTGCATCCAATGATAGTAATGTCCGTCCTTGCTTAGGAACTTGTTAAAAATGGTTGAAAGTTAATGGCGTTGTTCCTGTAAAACAGAAAACTAGATTAGCAAAGTAATCAATCACTTTATTTCCTTCCCTCAAGATGTGTTGTATTTGTACTCTTCTACGGTCCCTCAATTCATTAATCTTGTGAATCTTCATATTGATACTCCATGAAATCTCTCAACTTCCAGATAAACAATTAAAAGTCATTAGAGAGTCTGTTTCTAACACTAGAGGCAATCAATTCTTAGAAACACAGTACTTTAAGCCTTCCTGCAATGCCTAAATTTTAGCCTCCAAACTTGATTTAACTCCTATTTCAAATAATGTTGCATAAATAAACTCTCCTTTTCAATTTCTCATACAAAATCCACCAACACTAGAGTTTGGATTGTCTTTAGAGGTACTATCTGAATTGCATTAAACCACCCTTCTCTAGGGTAATTCCAGTAAATTATTTTTGGGACAATAATGGGTTTATACCCTCCCAAAAACTACACTAAATCAGTCCATTCTTCTAGAATGTTCTTGAGCCAAGGGTATTTAAACCTTGTTAATCTGTGAAAGTTTCTACTAATTTCTACCACCATGCCCTGAATACTGAAACTCTCCTCATGTTTAATTTTATTCCTCATTTTCCATAACATCCACAACACAAAGCAATGAACAAGGAACAACATTAAACACCGATTTTAGTTTGTTAGAACACTCTGCAGTCCACCACTTATAGATTGTCTCCTTCAAAACATTACAGGGGTCATGAGTCCTTGCACCCTTTGAGAAAAAATTTCATACTTGTTGTGCTGCAGGACAAGTCAAAAATAAATGATGAAATGTTTCATCAATCATTTTATCACAACAACAATATATAGATTTATCCACCACTCCAATTCTAATCCAAAACTCCCCCATAGTGATCCTCTTCCTAAACAACCTTAAGACAAATAAGGACACCTTATAAGGCAATCTTTTTTCCCATATTTTTCCAAAATAGTCCTGGAAAGGAGATGGGATCCTTAAAATTTCCTATGCTGATTTAACAAAAAATTTCTCATGCTGATTTAATAAAAATTTTCCCAAATATTGTAGGCGTTCAAAAAGGAGAATCAATGTCACCTGACGCATTTACTTCTATGTTGTTGAGTATGTGATCCACAAACTCAGTAGGAAAAATCTCCCTCAACCTAATCTCATTCCATTTTTCATCTATCAGCAACTGATCCACAACCTTTTCTATCATCTCATTAAAATAGGACATTGGAAGATGATAGTATAAAGCCCCGATTTGAGTCCAATTGTCATACATAATATTTGTGTCTCCATTATTTTTCTGCCATTAAATTTTCTAGTCACAGAAATCCCTTTCCCTTAACATGTATTTCCAGGTTTGGGAACTCCCTTTCCATTATACTACATGTGATATATGCCTCTTACAATACTTATTCCATATAAAGTTAGACCACAAAGTTGTCTTAGTTCTAAAACCCCACCAAATTTTAGCAAATAATGCTCTGGAAACCTCAAATAGAGATCTAGAACCTAGTCCTTCCTCTTTTTTAGGTAAACATATATCATCCCAAGCAACCCAATGCTTATTTTTACCACCCTCTTTAAAACTCCATAGAAATCTAGCAATGATTTTATGAATATTATACAATACACACTTTGGAGGAATGATCACTGAGAGTTGGTATATGAAAATACTTTGCAATATACTATTGATCAGAACAACTTTACCACCAAAAGAAAGAAATTTCTTTCCAAGCTTGCAACTTAGATTGGATTTTATTAATAAGATTTGTAAAGTGTGCCTTCCTCTTCTTTGCATAACCCAGGGGACATCCCAGATAGGTCAAAGAGAATTTCCCTCTGTGGAAACCAGTATACTCCTCCACCCTCCTAATATCAGCATGTGCAACTTTATGATAAACATAGAATGCACTATTCTCCTTGTTGATATTTTTACCGGATTGAGATTCATAGTCCTTCAAAGTTTACATGAGTAGCTCCAAGTTGTTATTATCTGCTTTAGCAAATATAATTGTGTCGTTAGCATAGGCTAGATAGTTTATCTTCTCACTCTACTTAGGTAAACCATATCCCTGGAAATATGCACAATTGAAAAGATTGTTAAGAACCCTAGATAGGACATCTGCCATTATAATGAATAAGGCTGGGGACAGAGGATCTTCTTGTTTGACACCCCTTGTAGAGTGAAAGAATCCACAAGTATGCCCATTGATTAGTATAGAATATCAATTATTGAAAACCAATTTCCATACTTTACCAATGAAAACCTTATCAAAATCCATTCTCTGCAATACAACTATAAAGAAGGTCCATTATACTCTATCATATGCTTTAGCCATGTCCAGTTTAATAATCACATTAGCAATCTTACTCCTCTTCCTGATGTCCACAATAATTTTCTGGGCAAGCAGAAGATTTTCAACAATACTCATACCTTTGATAAATCTAGACTAATTAGTAGAAATAAGATTATGCAAAAATCTTTTAATTCTATCATGTAAGATTCAGGATATAACCTTATTAATGAAATTGTTAAGACTAATAGATTCGATGTCCTGCCCTGGGAGGTTACCTTTGACGTGGTCAACACTTGAAAAACCATTGCTGATTTCTCAAGAGAACTACTTGGCCTCATCGTCACATCATACTTAACAACGGAAGAATACTCAAATAAAATTCAAGAAATAGATCAACTGACTAACTCTTCTCATAAGTAAATATTTCCAATGAACAAAGTTTGAAAAATAAATAACAGTCAATAACCTCTTTTTAATGTATATGAAGCCTTTATCTCTAAGGATCTAGATGGTGTCAATGAGAAGTTCATGACTACCTCAAATCAAAAATAAAAGTACTAAACTCAAAGCAAGAAAGATAAGTGGGGTATCCTCCGAATGTAAGGGAGGACTCACCAATCAGTTGAATATGATAAGATCCCCAACGAAGCGCCTGTTAATGATCTATAATACATGTCTCTACATCATAAAATGATGTAGTCCAATGGATGTTAGTATATTGAATATATAGGTATGTAAAATAGCTGCAAGGAAAGGACATAAGCAAAGATACTCAAATCAAGTAACTCAACTCAAAATCAACTCAACTCAACTCAGTAAAATATGCAAGTTTATAAATAAAATCATGCTTTGAAAGTAAACACAATAGTATGCAACTCACGCCAAATTATCCAAATTGTACAGTAAAATAATGCTCCTAAAAGAAACTCTAGTATGCAACTCAGTCAAATTAGCTATGCAAATTAAGAAGTTTTTCTAACTGACAGTACTCGCAACCACCATAGTCGGTGATGCACAACAAAGGCAATATTTTTGCTACACCCGTCCATTACTTGCCAAGGTAAGGATGTACACTCCACCTCTTGGATCCATCATTCCCCTCCATCTTTTTGGGATAGGAGTTGCCAGAGTTAACTGCACAACTATCCTATGTTGGTGACATAGTTATTGTGACACCCATTAACTCTATTCTTAGATGTACCTATATTTCAAGATTTATTCTTATATATGATATGTGGATTAGGGTCATAAGAGACTTCTAACACTTAGCCGAGTTCAAAATTTTCTTATAAATTATATTTTTAGTGTTAGAATATACAAAGATCAACTTTAAATTATCATATTTCTTAGCACACAAAGAATCAGGTATCCTATGACCTACCAAATGAAATCTCTCTGAATTAGCTTTCCAACACAACTGATTTCACCTCATTTAGAGTTCGGAGGCAAACGTTATGATCATTTTACTAGACTGCCAAAGTAATGGTGTACCAACGAGATGGCATACGGGTCGTGGATTTAAGTACGGCTCGTCTGCTAACTCGTGGTAAAAATTCCTGAAAATTCATTTTTTGATTCCAAATTTGATGAACCCATTTATGGATCAAAGATTGGGTTTGTAAAATCGATCCAGAGATCCCAAAATTTACCCCAAAAGTTACGAAATAGATCCTACGTGCCATGGAAGTTTGTACGGGTCGTAAGTGGGCCCGTTGATGACTTTTGATAGCTTTTTCTGAAGGGTTATTTTGATCTTTTCCCACCTTTTCAAATTATAAACTTGACATTTTTATACCTAAACAATTCCTAAAACATATCAGTTCATCTTTTTCACGCTAAAACACATCCTCCAAACATAGAGAAAGGTTTCAAGGAAGAAAAAGCCTAGGGTTTTAAGCGAAAACTTGAAAATTATTCTAAGTTGTTCCAAGACTCAAATTTTTAGGTATGTAAGGCTAACCAAAACATGGATTATGTTCTTCCATGTGCCCCATAACCCCAATTGATGGAGTTGTGAATGAATTGAGTCTTCCATGACTGTTTCTTGAAGGTTTTCCTTAAATCCTGATGTATATCTATATAATCTTGCATGAAATTACTGTTTTATAAATTAAATACTTGAAATTTACTGACTGTTATTTTTGCATACTACACTTAAATGGACACGCATGAGTATAATTTTAGCCTAAAGGGTCTATAAAATTCCTGAATGTTTTTAATTTTGTTTTGTTTGCTCGAATGCTATGAGTTAGAATGATGCATGATTGAGTCTTTATGAGTCAAGAGTTGAACCTTAAAATAATGTAACTAAAGAGTTGGTAGTTGATGTGATGAATTGAGTTGGCAAATGTCCAATGAGACTAGTTGAACGAGTTAACTATAGGGTTGACATCTTATGAACATGTTGAGTCTTGGGAGGAGCATTGAGCACTTGAGTAAGAGTAAGTCTAACTCAAACTCAATAACTACGTGACCAGCGTATGAGAGGATTAAACCGTAAAAATGGATGTTTCCCTATTGTCCCAAAAAAGAAACTTGATGTTATTATTATGGATTCACTGATGGGATGTCTTTTACCCTGGCAAGGTAATGGATGGATGTGGAAATGACGTCGCTTCGTTGTATCATCACCGGATCATAGGTAATAGTTTTCGATTAGAGAAACTCTCAAATAGGCCTTGATAGTACTCTGAGTGGATTGGATTGGTTGGTATATGAGTGGTCATTGTCTAGATTGTATTTCTTACTTTAGACTCTTGACTTGATGATTGAGTTCCCTACTTCTTGAGTTGAGTTATTTTGAGTTGATATTATTCTACCGTTATATATTTTATTTTGCCATTTTACATACTCGTATATTCCACGTACTGACGTCTATTTGTGACCTGCATTTTTTTCATGATACAAAGACAGGTATTAGTTGTCATCAACAAGCTCCCCGTTGAGGACCTATTTGCATCCAACTGATTAGTGTGTCCTCCCCTATATTCGAAGGATATCATGTTTTATCTTATGGCTTTGAGTTTAGCTTTTCTATTTTATTTTGAGGTAGCCATGGACCTGTCATTGGCACCACTTAGTAAGATATTTAGAGGATTCATAGACTAGACTGTCGAGTTATGATTGAATGTTATTTTTGGCTAGCCTCTTTCACACTAGTCTTACTTAGTTGATGGATAGATTGTTTGGCCTTTTGCCTTTGATTATCATTTTATCATTGCAGTTCATTGGGTATTCTTAATTATTAATGTCTTCCGTAATTAGATTGTAATTAAACGAATGTGATAAAGCTAAGTGGTTCGCTTGGGGGCTAGCAATAGTCTTTGAGTGCTGGCCACACCAAGGGTACCCTCTCGGGACATGACAAACTTAGTATCAGAGCGCAAAGTTTAAGTGTCCTAGGGAGTCTATGAAGTCGTGTCTAGTAGAGTCTTATTTATGGGTGTATTGTGCACCACACTTTATAAGCAGGAGGCTATAAGACATTAGGAATTGTTACACTTCTCTTGTATTCTGAGTTCGTGCAAGAGAGTTTAACTCTATTAAAGTATCACCAGAATGATTTCCCATATTCTGGCTACAATCCTAGGAATAATCATAAAAATTAAAGTCTAGAACATAGTCTATGGCTACAATCTCAGAATATGGGAAATTAGCCACTCATTATCTGTCTCAAACACAACATTTATCTAAGAAACATTCAAGAATGGATTAAAAAGAGAAAAAGATAAAAGAATTAACCCTATATGGAAGTTCTTCGTCTCTTCTCCTATTCCCAATAATATCAGATACTAAAAATAATGTCTAAAAGCTATATTTAAACCTAAAAATCTCGTTTTCCAATTTTTGCCCTTGCGTTTTCAAAGTCCGCATTGTGGACTTGTCTTTTCGATGTGCATTTTTGGATTTCCTGCTTATCTAGCCAAGTTTGACTCTTCTGCTCTCAAGTCCGCGATGCAGACTTGTGTTTCCTACTGTGTTTCACGCCTTTCTGTCTTCTTTTTCAAAACCATCAACCTTTTGTATTGGTCCGCGATGCGAACTTCTATACTTTTCCTGGATCGGCTGGCTTTTATGCTCCATTGTGTGATTGCATCCTTCCTCATTCTTCGGCTATGAATCTAGGTATGCATATCTACTTAAAAACTTGAAAAACACAACCAAAAAGTGTTTTGGGTCAAGAATTAGCAAGAACAGACAAAAGTACACTAAGAACACCTAAACTCTATTAATTTATCCTCTAAGTAGGCTCTGGACATAGGTAAATTCAGCTAATTGGGCGTATAAATACGCCTAAGATCACCCCAGCCTAAAAAACTAATCACGAAGCTTGTCTTTAAGACTCCAGCAGACAAATCTAGCTAGGAAAGCCTTTAAAAACTCTGTCCAAGACATCAGAGGAGACTTGGCTAGCTCAGTCTCCATCTAAGCCCGCCACCACTGCCTAATGGGTCCATCGAGTTGGTATGTTGTGAAGTCGGCTCCTCTCGACTCCACCAGACTTAAGGCATGCAACCTCTGTCTGCAAAAAGTTAGAAACTCATGGGCATCCTGTCCAACTGCTCCTGAAAACCTCAGCGGTACCAATCTAAGGAAGAACACGACCATCTTATGCTCCTGGAATTGCATAGTACCACCTATAATATCTGGTCAGACGTCAGGAAGTACGGGGCTAGCTGATCCCATGGTGCAAGAATAGCTAGGGCTAGTGTTGGGGCATGTTGCATACCTCTCAACACAGTCAGTAACTGAGTGATAGTCACTTGTAAAGTGGGTGTCATGCTAGGTGCAGTCAGGATTGTACTGGCAAAAGAGAGAGGAGTGTCTTGGTGCTCTACCTCTGGATCTGGAGTCTTGTCTTTATGACAGTCTGGTGATGCAACTTTGGCATGACCTTGGGATCAACCTCTACCCCTAGCAGGGGCTTTGTTTGTCGGCTTATGTAGATCATCCTTGGTCGCAAATCCATGTATATGAGCTATCCTAGGTAAGAATGAAAAAAGTAAGATTTAGGAAGCCAATAGAAAACTTTCTCTCACGAAATAGATACAAAATAATGAATATTTCCTGACGAACTCCCGAAGATAAGGCACGGATGTCTCCGCTTCGATCTGCAGGACTCTACTAGGTGTTGGTTATGTACAAGTGAGACCAATGAACCTGGGGCTCTGATATCAATTTGTCACGACCTAATTTGTCGACCCGTGATGGCACCTACTACATCCCCTAGTAGGTAAGCCAACCAAAATCCAAAACAGCTAGTAAATCGTAAATAGATAGAAACTATACAACTAAATAATAATGACAGAATAATACAAGGAAAGTCAAAATATACATAAATGATTGAAATCCCTCCCAAGAACCTAGAAGTCACAAATACATAGCCACTAAAAGAGTACAAGTCCCAAAATGGACCAAAATACACAAATAAACAAAAGCTACAAGGACTTGTCTCCAATACAAAAGACGATCCACAAAAGTGTATATATACAGAAGGAGACGACAATGATCCGAACATTGTGCTCACTTTCACCTCGGGATGCTGGTTGCTATTGGCTCAAATGTCAGTGGTGACAACAAGTGCTTTGTCCTGTATGCGGAGTGTCGTAGGAGTATCAATGAAAAGGTACCCAGTAGGCATCACAGGCCGACCAAGTAAGAAAAGTAAAAGTAATAGCAAATACTAGAATAAGACAGAAACAGAGGTCAAAAATAGAAAATAATAAAGATACGCACCCTGAGTGTAAAAGAACAGACAAGATGTAAAGTATCATTGTACATCAATCTTTACATGATTATTCATAAGGGAACATTTTTCAGAACTAGTGTTCCTTTCGTTTTATTTATATTCAAACCAATTTAAGAGAGTATATTCATTCAAACTGTATGGCATAATTCTTATCAACTCCTAAATAACAAGCAAAGAAGAATTGTAATGTACAAATAACAAAATCTTTAAATCAACCTAACCAACAAAATATATTGTTGTGCTTCAATTTGTTTTGCTTATTTATCAAATTGTTTCTTCACTGCACATGTTAGTTATTTTAAGTAAGTAAATTAAATTGAACAGTAATATAGATTGGAGTATTTTGAAATATATTTCTGAGCTGATTGCGCCTTTTGTTTTGTGCAGCTAGTTAATGAGGCCTTTCATCAGCTAAAACGAGGAGAGGGATTGGAGAAAATTGCGACATTTTCTTGTGTATATTAATTTTGATGGCAATAGTTTTTGGGGTTTTAATGAAACAAGCCTTGGTGCTCTTATAGCCAATTGATTTGATTTTCTTGAAATCAATGAGTGGATTTGAAATCATAGATTTATTTTGTGATCCACACAACTTCAGACAAGAATCCTAGTGATGCTCTCATTGAATTTCAGATGTGGTGACGAAAAGATTAGGCTTTAACATTTATCTTATATATTAATATCAAAATCTGAAATACATTAAGGCGGAGAGTAGAGCATGCTCAACTCTTTACAAAACAGAGATCTGTTTGACTCCCTTTCAGAAAGAAGGGACTAACATGCAGTAGCTAAACAAAATATATGTTGGGAGTTTTAGAGTACTAAGTGAAACAATCTTAAACACCTTCAGCAGAAGGAAATATGATGACATTGAACAGAAGTTTGGATCTACCAGCCCATTCAAAGACGCAAACATCACCAACTTTCAGGTTGTTGTCTAGCACAAACTCCTTCCAACCAGTACTGAACTTCACTTTTGACATTCCAAGAGTGCATTTTACAGTCCATCGTCTCTTGCATGAAACTTGAAGTACCACGTCACTATGTCTTGTGGAAAAAAATTTCCTAGCCACTGATGGCATTATGGTCTGTCAGTTTGAAGGATGCATTATCATGTTGAAACAAAGATTCATCATTTAATCGTTAGTCGGAGATTAGATTTAGATAACCAAAATATATATGAATAGCTATCTTACCAATTGCATTGGGCCTCTGGCCTGAGACACATATGATGGTTGCATAAAACTTATGAAGAATGGATTTTTAGATGTAAATGCTTTTGCTTTTTGATATGCCATAACCATTTCTGTGGCAACCTCTCTGCCCATACAAGAAGACTTAGATTGTTGCATGTGCCTCACTGTGCCATCACTGAGTTCTTCTGCAAAAATTCAAGCCAACATGACTATATTATATTGAAATGATAAGAAAGTGTCTTCATTGTATTCTAAAAGTTAAGGCTATCATTTTCAGTATACACTAGAATACTTTATAATGAGCTATTCAATCACCTTTAACTTTTGAAGTGATGAAACCATCGGAATCTCCATTCTGCTTCTTTTCAAGATTCAGTTTCTTGCTGTGAAATATTTTGGGTTGAGAACATGGAACTGAATTCTCAGTGTTGATTATCTTGTTTTTACAATTGGAAACCCCTCCATTTATTTTATGCATTGGTTTTCTCTCAGCTGCGCGAAATATAGTGACATCTAAAACGGGCTGAGCGCCCTTAATCAGTTCAAATACACAGACGTCACCAATTTTTAACTTATTGTCCAGCACGAATGCCTTCCAAGTGAAGCGAATCCTCGCTTCTGACATCCCCAGATAATATTTAACGGACCAAGATCCCCTGCCAGGAACATGAAGCACTAAATTGCCATATGTCTCCCGAAAACATTTGCAAGCAATTAAGAAAGATATGTTCTGCCAAAAGAGATGGAGGCGGTAAATTGAGTATAACAGCATGCATCCATATGGATTGAATAAAGATCAAAGTATTGGCAATTCTATAAAGTAGCTTACCAGATTGTATGGTTTCGAGACATATGATGGCTGCATAAAATATATGACAAATGGATTGTTAGATTTAAAAGCTTTTGCTCTTTGATATGCTTTAGTCCTCTCTTTGTCCAATACTGTCATTTTTTTAGCATAAACCATCTCAGTTTGTTGCTTGCGCATCCTGCAGCATTCTCCGCTTTCTTCAAACAGAAACTCAAAATCAATTTATTACTACTAAAATGTCATGTAAAAAGATGATCAATTCGTTGGTAAGCCAGAGTGAACAATTCATTACTTTTGGGTTTTCTTGTGAAAGACGGTGAAGCTACATCATCTTGTGACATTTCCACCTTGAGACTTTTGGTGTGAACATCAATTGAAGCATCATCCTCTGCCTCAACTTCTGGTCTCTTTCTTTTGCTGCCGTGTCCTAATGGACAATGGCCCAAAATCTTAACAGAATGCTGGATCTCAGTGTCTTGGCCATATTCTTCTGAAAAAATTCAAGCCAATAAAACAATCATGAAAATTACTAGCACAACGAAAGCTGTATACTCCAGACTATCTTATAGAGAGAATTCAACTTTATCACCTTTAATTTTTGAGTTGAAACCATATGATCTTCCTGCTTGGTGCTTTAATTTCTTGGTTGGGACTACATTGGGTTGAGAAAATGGAACGGAATTATCAGTTCTGATAACCTTGCTTTTACTATCAGGACCCACTGGCTCTTCTCCAACTATATTGTGCATTGGTGTGCTCCCAGCTGCACGAAATATTGTGACATCCACAATGAGCTGAGAACCCTTAATCACTTCAAATACACAAACATCACCAACTTTTAACTTATTGTCCAGCGCGAATGCCTTCCAACCAGAATTAACTTTAGCATGCCCTATTCCGAAAGTGCATTTGACAGACCAAGATTCACTGCCTGGAACACGAAGCACTAGATTGGCATTGTTCTCAAGGAAATGCTTCCTAGCAAATTTCAATGCAACGGACTGCCAAAGGAGATGGCTAAGTAAATTGATATTGACACAGTGCAAAAAGCAAGGAATAAAGAAAGGTAAGGGCACTGCAAAGTCCAGAAAGACTATAGCTTGTAGCTTACCAGATTGAATGGAGTAGAGACATATGATGGTTGCATAAAAGATATAATGAACGGATTGTTAGATTTAAAAGCTTTTGCTTTTTGATATGCTATAGTGCTCTCTTTGTCCATCACTGTCTTGTTCTGATCGTAAACACTCTTGGCCTGTTGCTTGTGCATCCCGCAGTCTTCATTGCTTTCTACATACAGAATTCACGTCATAACCATTTCTACAAAGCTACTTATTACTAGTAATACTTACAATAAAGATTTACGACTTAGCAAGTTACTTGATTGTGTAATTAGTTTTACAATGTCGGTGCATAGAACTTAAACTCATAGTACTAAATCATGTAACAAGATTGATTTTCGATTCAGGTCATAGCAAATAAGATCCTCACTTTGGCCCTTTCTTGTGAAAGAAGATGAAGCTAAATCCTCATCGTGTCTTTTCCTTTTGCTGGACTGTCCATGGCCTAGGTTTTCAAAAGAATGCTCAAACATATCAGGAATTTTTTCTTTCAATTTCGGGCTTCTTGGAACACCCTCTATGATATCTACAGAATCATCCAACTCGGACAGGTCACTTTTTGGTGTATGGTGTGTTTCATGGCAATGAAAGATGTGCATACTATATGGATATTCGATTTCTGCTGCACTCAGATCAAATATAGTGACATTAAAATGGGAACGAGCATTGTATCCAAACATCAAAAAGTGCCCACAGCTTATTGAATAATATTCGCAGAAATCCTGCCATCCTTTGGCCAGCCAAATTTGGCCTTGAGAATGTTCCACTTCAACCTCCCATACTTCTCCACTGGGAACCTCAAGATACACAGGGTTTAACATGTTCTTGCAATATCTTCTGACAAAGTCTTCCGGAATCCTCTGCATGCGTGCAAAGGAAATCTGGACTCAGTTTCATACAACTCGAAATCAAACACAGTAAAATATAGTACCAGTTTATCTTAATAAAATCTTGCAAAATACTGGAACGTGTTCTCTGTTCTTTCTTAACTAACTACTAAAACAAAAATGCCCACAGTAATCTAATTAGGCCAACAACAACAGACAGCAGATATTTTTGGATGTCAACTGCATCTATAATACTCCCTTCGTTCTTTTCTAGTAAACTTAGATGATATGAACCTTAATTAAGATTTTAAGATGTATTTTTATGGTCACATTGATATGGAAATAGTACTTTTTTGTAATATCAAAATTTTTATTTTAAAATATCAAATTAATCAAGTTTAATTTTAGCTTTGAAAGTTAATTAAACTGAGTCCTGAAAATCACAATATGACAACTAAAAAAAATACAGGGAGAAGATAAAGAGACACAGATACACTTTCATTGTCCTATTTTAGAAAATCTAGGCAACATAAGTTCGAAAATGAAATAATGGATCTCCATTTAATGGAACATTTATTAACAATAAACGTTCATAAACTTGACTCCTCAATGTAAAACCATAAGCCTAAATTTGTCATCAATCTATATTAAGTTCCCAACTTTTAACACCTTAATTATCTCTCATTTGTAATCACATCTCTTCAAATTTCGCTCTAATAGTCTGGTAAATACTTATGAACAACATACAGACACTATATATCTGAGCCAAATTGAGCAAGGACAGCCACTTCGCGATATCTCTAGTTCAACATAGACACACATGGTTGAATTTTAGAACAGAAATCAAAATGGGAGAAATTGAAACTGTACATACTAGACTGTTGCATTCATGTTGGGATAATATAATCTTGTAGAACTTTGGTTGCAACCAAAATCCTTCACCAATTTGCCGGCGGACCTTGCTTAACATGTCTGCTTTTGTTAATCCAGCTACAGTGATATGGTAATATTTATATCAGCAACAGTAATTTGCTTGTTTCTTAAATGTTCGATACAGTGGTCTGGCTGAACTCTGCAGAGCTGCTAGGTAAATAAACATGCAATAGTGCTTTTCTTAGTCATGACCAAAACGTGTACTTTTTTATAATAAATATTAGAGAGAAAAATTAATTCACTAATTTTGATAAATTATTTATTTACAATGATCCTATATAACTAATTAGAACCCATGCTAAATTATTTTCCTTAGCAATTATAGGGTATTTTCTTAATTCAAATAAGGAAGAAGTAGAAATATATTAAATAAGAAAGATTTAAGTACTTCTTTCCATATATTTTAAAAGTCAAAATTATAAATATGATTAAATAATAATTTAAAGAAAAATTGTGAAAAGACGATTTTATCTAAAGCATAGTCTTTTAATGAAGGGCAAAAAGTTCAATTAATATTTCTAAAGGTCTTCATACTTTTAATATAGTATAGATATAGATAGATATAGATTATTCATAATAATAATTAGGGTATATATTTAAAATCCCACCAAATAAGAAATTAATTTACCAAACTATTCTTAAGAAATTCAACAATTTATCTCTGTAATATACGGAGCAGTGAATTATTTTCAATTCAACCCATCACTGGATTTGATTGATTTAACTGAGGATCGACGAGGCAAGTAATAAATCATAATGAGTAAGTGGCTTTCGGCTTTTCTAAACATTTTGTCAATTGTACTCCATAAGGCTATTTTACTCTTCAAATCTAGAAATAGTGAGTGATTTGACACAATCAACTTTATTTTAATTCTTTATTTATTTTTTAAAAGTAATTTTTTTCTTTTTTTTAATATTATATTATTATTTTTATTTTATTTTTTTTATTTCATAATATAAATTTTTTATCTTTTCCAAATAATCACCTAATAAAATCTTTATATAATATAAGATTTATATTTTTTTAATTCTATATTTAATATAAAACTATATTTTATTCTTAATAAAATACATTGCAAACAAATACCATGCATTATACACAGTGGTGAAATCAAGATTTACAGGAAGGAATGTCAAAATATAAAGTACTAAGCACACAAAAAATTAACAAAATAAATTTTACTAAGTAAAAGCAAAACATAATTACACTATCATAATTGTACTCAATCGATTTCATCTCTTAGAAATATTTTTTATAATAGCATCATTAGAAAATGGTTTCATCTTCCCGTGTGTATGTTGATTATTAGAAGCCAAATTTGATTTTGGTATTTGAGAAAAAAATAGTTCTTCAATGATTTTTTAGACTGAATTATAAAATAAATTTTTTATTAGAAATATATATAATTGCAAACAACAAATCAATCAGGAATCATGAATAACACGAGTAAACACAAAAAAAAAAAAAGCATCATAATATTTATTATTTATGAAAAAAATTTAAAAAGAAGAACATTAATAAAGAGGAGGTAGCAAATCCAACAACAAAATGCACAAGAAAAATACAAATACAAGGTGAAAGGAGGAACTTACCGTTGATGCCATGACTGCAACAAGCCGAGACGAACGACGAGCTACCGTAGCGATCGATGAGCTGGCGGCACAAACGGACGAAGATGACTAGAGGCCGTTGGAATACTGAACTAGCGAGCCGGGAGTAGCGCCCCTCTTCAGGGAAAAAATTTAGTTAACCTTAGTCAGGTTTGAACTCTAGACAAAGGAGGAAATTTGCAACCCCTCAACCAAGTTAACTCTTCACCTTAATTAAAAAGAAATCTCAATAATAAACACTAATTGATTATCTTATAAAAATAGTAATTGATTTGCTAATAAATTCATTGACTACTAAAAATAAAGCTTTTTACATATATAATTCAAAAACAAGCAAGAGTCACATTCCTTGGGAGTTGTGAGGGATGGAACAAAAAATCAGCGAAAGAATAAAATTTTGATATCTTGTTTAGTTATCAAGTTTAAGATAACTTATCCTATCATCTATAGATAAAATAAGTTATTTCATAGAGTCCGGAACTAAAAAGGTATAATTTTTTTGAAAATTAACCGAAACGGCAAATAATGTGAGGATGACACCGAACTGCGCCTTGCCTTTTGCACTTAACGTCTTCCGTCCTCACTAATGTTGCTTGAGAAAAGCTACAAAATGCAGTAAAGGTAAGGCGCCGCAGCCCTTGCGCCTTACCTATCAGATTTGTTATTTTTTTAATTATGTGCCTAGTTGACAAAAGAAAGAGATTAAAATGGTTACATGTTTTGCAGATTTGAAACAGGTGGTTGTCTTCTCAATATTTTTTGTTTAATTTATTTATTTATTTATTTTTAATTTATTATATATTTAAAAATTATATAAAAAAATATTATATATCATAATAATTAGCAATTTAAAAAATTTATAAAATATTTTTCTTAGCAGCGAACCGAGACATAGTTTGAAGAGGAATATCAAACTCTTCAGACACGAGTTGAGAAGCGACTTCCACCACAATCTAACCACACTCCTGTTAGAAGGCGTGTGGGCATTTTCTTTTATGAGTTCGTCAAGTTATCAGTTTCGCATCCGAATGATTTCAACTCTCACCGGAAGCAACTTCTCCAATCCAAGTGACAATGTATCAAAAGTTTGAAAATTA
>JBCEWC010009960.1:0-18161 GCA_038996855.1 Solanum aculeatissimum
GCATCATGACACTTCATGGTATATTGTTATGATGTTCCCTTCTTGTATATATATATATATATATATATATATATATATATTCTTTCTATACGTATATATGCCCTCGTCATCTAGATTTGTGGTAGGTTCATGTTCATGTGCATGGCATACCCGCATACTTAGTGCATTATATGTGCTAACCCATACTCTTTATCTACATGATCTAACCATGTAGGGGCCGGAGACAACATTCATCCACCGTTGGACGCTTAGTTAAGATTTCAGACTTGTTGTTAGTGGTGAGCCCTATATTCCAAGGGTAATACCCACCTTCCTCTATCTTATGTTTTATTCCATTTTATCTATCTTGTGATTTGAGGGTAAGCCCAAACTATGCCGAGGCCTCCATCTTATTCTAGTAGAGGCATTGTTGGATACTTATCAGATTCTATTGTACGCCATATTATGTGTTTATTTGATATGCTATGATTATCTATATTTTGCTATGGTTATTTATGTTTCGATTATGCTTCCGCTTATGTTATTATGATTTGTTGGACGGGAATGTGCTTATGTGGAAAGTCCTTAACCCTTCTTGCCCCCATAGCTTGAGTCATACTTACCCGCCCCTTAGAACATAATTATTATGTGCTATGTGATTCATGCTTATCCCATTCCCGGCAACATTCCCATAGCTTGATTCCAAAGCTCCGGAATCCCTTAGACTTATGTGTTGTTTATTATGTTATGCGTTTTCGAACCGATGATATGTGTGATGATGATAAGATGGCTTGATCGAAGACTCTCGGGTTCTCTTTCACCATGTCACATCTAGGCCCTACTCTTGGGTCATGACATGTGGTTCCTATCTTAGTAAAATTATCTCCTATATTAGGGCTAAGAAGTTGATTGATAGAGGTTGCTTATCTTAGTTGGATATTGATGTGCCACCAAAATACGACCCTTTTGAGGCTTTAAGCTTGGAATTGTATGTGTTCTCTAGAGATTTTAGTAGATTTGATTTGTGTTTTGTGTCATTTTTACAAGATTAAAGGATTCAAGGTGTTTTTGCAAAAACTATGGATTTTTGCAGAGGTTTGTCAAGTTTGAGACCACCTACGGGCCATGGACTGATTCACGGACCGTAGTGGGTGTTTGTTGTTTGGATCAAGAGAATCAAGATATTTTTTGAACTTTGGTTGACGATTAACAGGACAGGTTGTAGATCATTCCACAACCAATTGTATTGTTTATGGTTCAAGAAGCAAAACAAATAATAGAAATCCCACTGTACCAGTAAGACCATGACTCGTGGTCCAAACTCCTGGTCCAAACTATGAGACGTGGATGAGGTTTTGTGAATTGGCACAAAAGTTTCAATCTATGATATCCCCACCACGAGCCGTGGAATTATTCACTAACCATACTTTGAGTCGTGGTCGGTCCCGAATTTCTTTTTCTGTATTTTTTAGGATTTGGTTTTCTATGTTTATAAAGTAGATTTTTAGTAATTTTATGATGTAATAACACACATTATTATCAGTTTAGAGTTTATGATTTGAGTTTTGGGAGACACGGACACTATGTTCTTACATTTGGAACTTTGTGTTGCAATTCAAGTGTAGAATTTGGATTTTCTTTCTTCAATTCTTCATTTTTAAGTTCTTAATTATGCAAACATTAATCATGATTTGGTCTAATACAATGAACATGGGTAGCTAAATCCACAATTAGAATTGTGGAAACCATGAAGAACTAACAAAGTAAAAATTGATTAATTCATAATTCTTGGAAAATGTACATACATGTATTGTTTATCTCTTGGTATTGATTGATTTTAAATGGATGGACAATATTAGAACTGGCCTTATTTTTACTCGTTGTCCCAAGGGGGTAATGAATGAGAAAAGAGATAAATAATAGGATTTGACATGATTACACTCATCTAATTAGGTTGAACGACCAAATGGATAGCTAAACTGGGACCGGGTAAGGGTTAGTAATGTGACACCTGCAGACAGACCAAGTTGCATGGATACATTCATCTACTTGCTGGCCCAAGGGCTTAGGTGAACATAACTTACCAGTTCTACATGCTACATATTAGAAAATGTTACAATTATGAGGTTATATTGCTTTAGGAATTCATGGGAAACACAATACCCTAGTTATTGTCTCTTATTAATTTTTTAATACTTACATCCTAATCGTCATTAGAATAGATTTAATTTCTTATTGTTACACCATAAACCCCTACTCCCTTTGGAAATAAGTTGATTAATTCATCAGAGTTACTTTGATTATCCCAAGTCTAGACCATATACCTCGTGGGTTCGACCCTTACCATTGTTAAGTTGTATATTTGAATACTGACTGTTCATTTCTCAATTGAGAGGTGTAATTTGGGTATGATCAAATTTTTGTACCGTTGCTAGGGAATACAACTTTTAGGCAGGTTTAATTGGAGTTCTTAGAGATTAATCCTTATTTTTGTATTTTACTATTTTTATTATTTTTGTTTCTTTTTCAGCATATAAGTGTAGTGTATGCCCAACATACACAGTCGAGACAATCCCTTGACACCATGCAATCCTGAGCTGCAATGCATATTAAGAAGAATAGCCTAAGACCTCGGGAATAATTCTGCAAATGATGCAATTGCCTTACACGAGCAGGACCCACCACCACCACAAGTGATAAATAATCCACTACGAGTTTAACAAGCAAAAGGTTCTTAGTGGAATCAATATGGACTTGATCCAATTGCAGTGGATGTTACATGACCCATAATATTACCTCCACTATTTTTGGATACTAAGTTCATTATATCAAGTGGGTTGTTGTAGATGCTACAACATAGAGAGTTCTTTTCGAGCATACCATAAGAGGATATACATAACCATCTACACAGTATTGTGTTTATTTGTAAGAGTATGATGGGAAATCAAAATTTGTTCATGGATGCCATTGGGCTCTACATTTTCCCATTATTTCTTAAGGAGAAATAAAAATATGTTTATCAGTGCTTCCATATTGTTCTAGATCTACATGGATAGATATGTAAGAAGCCTTTTTGGAGAGGTACTTCTCCAAATCAAAGAAGCTAAAGCTCAAAGGCAATATCAACAACTTCCAACAAACACCTGGGGCATCCATTAGCACAACATAGGAGAGGTTCGTCAAGTATTTATAGAGTGTTATAGACCATAAAATCATAGATGATTCCTTAGTGGAGTTCTTCTACCGAGACTTAAATGATAATAGTAAAGCAGTCACCAATACCATAACTAGAGGATCATTCTAGGATTGCACCTTTGCTGAGATAGACCAAATATTTGAGAGAGTAGCAAAGATTAATTGTGCATGGGTATGAGAGACTCAGAGACGATGAAGAGCTCTTTCTCAGTCAGTACAAATCATGAGCAGGAAAATATCAACCAAGAGGTATTACAAGAGTTAGCTCAAACAAGTACTAACGTTGGGTTATTGATGAAGTAAAACTAAGAGCAAGTTAATACAATAAGTCAACAACCGCTGAGAATGCCCATTTATGATAAATTTTGTTATAAGGAGGACACCTATTTTGTGATTGATCATATAGGGGGTTTTTGGAGTAACACCCAAGGATCCAACTAGGATTATTGGTTCTAAGGTCAAGGAAATCAAGGTCGAAACTATGAAAGAGAGGGTGCCTACAGAGACAACTACAATCGAGGAGGATACTATGATAAGAACAAGGGCCAAAACTGAGATGGTAACTGGGCACACAAAGATGGATATCATAATGATAGGAGTGGAGCAGATGTATCATTACAAAACCGTGATTCTAGAGTTGGTAGTTTAACGATTAAAGAGATATTTGGTGAATTACTTAATAAAGATGATGCATAGGATGAGATGTTGAAGGAGATGAAATCTGATATATTAGGGATTAACCAAATGATTAAGTCTCATACGATGGACATTAAATAGTTGGAGTAACAATTTGGTCAAATATCAGCACATTTGAACCAATGCCAGAAGGGTACATTACTAAGCAACACGGTGCAGAATCTGAGAAATAAAGGACATTGCATAGAAGTGACAACATGAGGTGGTAAGAAGATTGTTGACCCACCAATGTAGGTACTTGATAATGAGGCCAGAGAGGAGATTGTGGAGAGTGCCACACAACCAGAGACTAGAGATAAGTAGGCCAAGGATACTATGGGAGAAGATGTGGTTATACCAAAAAGTTAAAATCCATACCAAGACCTCCACTGCGTTTTCCTCAGAGGCTAAAGAATAAGTACGATGAAGGGAAGTTTAAGAACTTCATCTCTATGTTGAAGCAGTTGCCCATCAATCTTCCTATCATAGATTCATTGGAACAAATGCCCAAGTATGTGAGGTTAATGAAATATCTAGTTACGAAAAAGAGGACGGTGAGTCAAAAGATTGCTCATGATCTTCACCGTTATGGAGCCAATGCAACTTGGTCCTTGTACCATAAGAACGAAGACCCTGGAGCTTTCACCATTCCCTGCACCATTGAAGTTTTCAATTTTTCAAAGGCATTATTCGACTTAGGAGCTATCATCAATCTTATGCCTCTTGTAGTATATAAGCAGCTGGGGTTGGGAGCCCCTACTCTAATATTAATGCAGTATTTGATAGTAGACAAGATGGTCAAGAAGCCTATAGAGATACATAATGATGTTCTTTTTTGGGTTGAAAATTTCATATTACCTGCAGACTTTTTCATTCTTGATTGTGAAGTAGATTTAGATGTCCTAATCATCTTGGGTAGGCCATTCCTAACCATTGGATAAGGTCTAATAGATATGGAGTTGGATCAAATCAAGTTTTGATTGAATGATAAAGAAGTAGTCTTCAATGTTCGCCAGTTTATGAAGAGATCCAATGATTTGAAGGTTGGCTTTATGATTAAAAGTTTTGATGAAGTACAACCAGAGGTACCAATAGAGAAGAGGATGGGTATCAAAACTCTTGAGGCTATGTTGATCAATTTTGATCATGATGGTATCCTAAACTATTATGAGTTAGTTAAAGCACTTCAATCACAACGGTATTATAGATACTACCTCAAACTTAAGTTGGACTTGAAGAATTATGAAACATCACCGACTAGACCATCCATTGAAGAGGCACTAGTGTTGGAATTGAAGGCTCTTCCAGCCCACTTGTGGTATATATTTTTAGGACCTAACAATACTTTGCCTGTGATTATTATAGAAGACCTTGATGATGTACATATGGAGGCATTGCTTTAGGTCGTTAAGAGATTCAAAAGGATGATTCGATGGATTATTACCAACATTATTGGCATTCTCCCAAGCATCTTCACTCATAAAATTAAGCATGTCAAGGACTACAAACTGAGTATTGAGCACTAGAGATGTCTCAATCCACCTATCTAGGAGGTTGTACATAAAGAGATAATCAAGTGGTTGGAAGTTGGTGTGATATATCCAATTGCTGACATCAAATAGGTGAGCTGGTCTAGTATGTTCTAAAGAAGGAAGGTATCATTGTGGTTCTGAATGCAAGCAATGAATCGATTCTCATGAGACCAGTCATAGGTTGGAGGGTTTACTTTGATTATCACAAGATCAATGCTTCTACATAGAAAGATCACTTCCCTATGTCATTCATGGACCAGATGCTCGATTGATTGGCGGGCAAAGGCTAATACTATTTTCTTAATGGTTACTCAGGTTACAATCACATTTCCATTGCTCTGATGGACCAAGAGAAGACTACATTTACATGTCCTTATGGCACCTTCACATTCAAAAGGATGCCATTTTGATTGTGTAATGCACCGACCACCTTCTAAAGATGCGTATTGTAATTTTTCTTAGATAAGGTGGAAGTAACTATTGAGGTGTTCACCAATGATTTCAGTGTTATTACAGACTCATGTGAGGATTGTTTGAAGCATCTACATAACATGTTGAAGTCGTGTGAAGACTGTCATCTTGTTCTAAATTAGGAGAAGTGTCTCTTTATGGTGAAAGAAGGTATCGTGCTAGGACACAAATTATCCATCAAAGGTATTGAGGTAAATAAGGTTAAGGTTGAGGTTATTAAAAATCTCCCTCCACCTATCTTTATAAAAGGTATGAGGAGTTTCTTGATAAATGCAGGCTTCTATTTGTAGTTCATAAAGGACTTCTCAAATATTACACATCCATGAAAGATGCTATGTTTATGTTTGATGATTCATGTCTCAAGGCATTCGAGGGGTTGAAGTAGAGACTTATTTTTGCACCTATCGTTGTTCTACCAAACTGGACTCAACCTTTCAAGATTATGTGTGATGAAAGTAAGATAGAACTTGGGGTTGTATTAAGACAACATAGAGAGAAATTCTACATCCCATCTATTATGCTAGTAAAACCCTTAATACAACATAGAAAAATTATACTATGACTGAGCAAGCGTTACTCGAAGTGGCTTTTGCGTTCGAGAAATTTAGGTCATATTTATTGGGGACCAAAGTCATTGTGCATACAAATTACTAAGCCTTGAGATATTTGATGGTGAAGAAGGATGCAAAGCCAAGATTTATTCAATGTCTACTTCTTCTTCAAAAGTTAGACTTCAAGGTTATTGATATAAAGGCTATGGAGAAGTAAGTTGCAAACCACCTATCCAATCTCGAGGATGAGGCAAAGTTCAAAGATGGGTTGGAGACAAATGATGCATTCCCTGATGCGAGAGTGTTCGTTGTATCATATGACTTGATGTCATGGTTTGCAAAACTTTGCTAATTACATAGTCAGTTTTGTGGTGCCACCAAATATGAGTTCCTACCAGCGCCAAAAGTTCATGTCTGACATGAGGAAGTTCTTTTGGGATTAAAATGATTTGTTTTTTGTTTGCGTAGATGAGATTATTCATCACTGCATTTCTGAGGTTGAGATGATGAAAATTGTTTAGGGTTGTCATTTATCACTAGTTGATGAGCATCATAGGGGCATCCGAATAGCGCATAAGATCTTGTAGTGTGGATACTATTGACCTACCATTCACCAAGATGCCCATGACTGTGCCAAAGAGTATGAAAAGTGCCTAAGAGAAGGTAGAATTTCTTTAAAGCATAAGCTCCCTCTTAACCCCATTATGGTTGTTGAGTTGCTTGATGTGTTGGTATAAACTTCATATGGCAATTTGTAAGTTCATATGGGAATAAATACATCGTGGTTGTTGTGGACTATGTTTCAAAGTGGGTGTAAGTGGTTGGACTTCCTAACAGTGAAGGTTAAAGTGTTACAACATTGCTCAAACAAAACATCTTCTCACTGTTTGGCACTCTTCGAGCAATCATAAGAAATTGAGGTTCTCACTTTTCTAATAGGTTGTTTAGAGCTCTGCTAAAAAAGTATTGGATGAGACATAGTGTTGCAATTCCTTATCATTCCTAGATGAGTGGGAAAGTTGAGGTATCTAATAGGGAGATCAAGTAGATTCTTTCGAAAATACTGAATGCAAATTGAACAACTTGGTCCTGAAAGCTAGATGATGCATTGTTGGCATACCGAACTGCATTCAAAATTCCCATAGGTATGTCTCCTTACCAACTTATTTTTGGTAAATCTTGACACTTACCTGTAGAGCTTAAGCACAAGGCAATTTGGGTGCTTAAGAAGCTGAACTTGGAGTGGAATGATGCTGCAAATTTGAGGCTGAGCCAACTCAATGAACTTAATGAGTTTCGATTAAGGGCATATGAGAGCTCAAAATTGTACAAGCAAAGGATGAAGGCGTATCATGATCATCATATTGAGCATCATTAGTTCGCGCAAGGATACTTGTTTCTATTGTTAAATTCGAGACTGAGGTTATTTCCTGGCAAACTCAAGTTTAAGTGGTTGGGTCCCTACAAGGTCATATATGTTTTCCTCCATAGAAATGTTGAGTTAGAGATTAATGATGGCACGAGGTTCAAATTTAATGGTCATAAGATCAAACCATATTTGGCAATATTGAAGAAATAAATATAGTTGAAGTATGGACACTTGGTGAAGTCTAAGTAACCAAGTAGTCTACATCATATTGCGATATTAAATAAGGCGCTGCTTGGTAGGCAACCCAAGATTGCATTTCTTGTTTCCTTGTAATTGTTTTTATTTTAGTTTTGGACTCATAGGTAGCTTAACTTTTAGAATTATTCTTGTATTTTTGTACTCGTTGACAGAATACTTATAGCGTAACAAATTATTTTTGCAAGTCTATATAGGAATAGAATGAAAAAGTAGACAAGTTTAAAATTTTAGGAAAATTGAGATTTATGAGCCAATGTACAAATTGTAGTTCAAACCACAACTCGTGGAACAAATTTCAGTGAGCATGAGTTTTTGCAAGTAGATTCCAAACGAGTCAACTTTATGGCTCGTTGAAAGATATATGGGTTGTGAATGGGGTTTATGGAATTCAGGTATGATTTTTGAAATTTACTAACTGTTGGGGGTATCCACTAAACTAATTTGTGAGCCATAGTTTAGACCATGACTCTTTAATGGTCTTCGTGAATCCTAGGTATTAAATAATAGATGTCTCAATTCACGAAACCTAAACCATGAGTCGTAGTTTCATCATAGCCTATTAATCGAGGTTTTATAGAGTCGAAGTCACCTAATTTTAACACTACCTACTAATATTATTAAGGGTGAAATTAATTTTTATCCTCTTCACTTTTCTTAAAAAAATCCCTAATTACTCTAATCCTCTTCTCCGATGTTGATCCCCGTCCGTCAACCCTTCCCATTTTCTGACCACTATTCCGGCACCCCCATCACTATTCCAACAATAATTCTATTCGACATCTTTGGGTATACTATGAATTTTAGGGATTACTCACCTCAACTCTCACCCTAATAACAAATCTTGGTATATGTTTTGAATTTTTAACTCTGCATTCAAGTTAGGGTTTTTGATTAGTGTCACGACTCAAGAGTAGGGCTTAGATGTGATTTGGAGAAGGAGAACCCGAGAGTCCTCGATCAAGACATCATAGCATCATCACACACATCATCAGTTTGGAAGCGCGTAAACATAAAAAATAACACATAAGTCTAGGGGATTCCGGGGCTTTGGACTCAAGCTATGGGGATTCTGCCGGGAATGTGATAAGCATGAATCACATAGCACATAGCAATTACGTCCTAAGGGGTGGGAAAGTATGAATCAAGCTATGGGGGCAAGAAGGGTTAGGAACTTTCCACACAAGCACATTCCCAATCCCACAATCACAATAACATAAGCGGAAACAAAATCATAACATAAGGAACCATTGCTGAACATAGGTAGTCATATCATTGCAAGTAACTCACATCATAACGCACAATAGAGTTCGATATGTACAACAATGCCTCTACATAAGATGAGATGGGGCCTTGACATATTCCGGGCTTACCCTCAAGTCATAAGATAAAATAACATAAACTAAAGACATAAGGTAGATGAAATTGGATATTGCCCTTGGAGTATAGGGCTCACCACAAGTAACACTTCAAGTCTTCACTAAACGTCCAACGGTGGAAAGTAGTTTTCTCTGGTCCCTACTTGATTAGAACATGTAGACAAAGAGTATGGGTTAGCACATATAATGCACTAAGTATGCGGGTATACCATGAAAGTGCACATGATCTTACGACGAGGCTAGATGACAAGGGCACACATGGTATGGAAAGGAGTGCACATAGCCAAAGGAATTTATAACATAAAAATATGCCATGTCATGTCGTGATGCATAAAGTGCAAACCTACATATCATAGCGGGGATGTGACCTCAATCGATAACATGAGAGACCAAGCGAGCTACTACTTGGAATTGAACTACTTGCCAGGTAGATACCTAGTCAACCCTTAAAAAAGAGGATACATAACAAGTCAATCCCATCAAGGGAGATAACCGATGGTGCCACATAGTTTGATGAAAAGGAGTATGGACCCTTAGAGATAGTCCATCCCGACTCCAATCCCTCGGTGCTAAGTCTCATCCTACGGGAATACATATACATATAAAAGATTTCAAAATAGAGGTTTGACCTTTCATTCAAAATAATGCATAATTGGGCCATAAGCCAAATCGTAATTCAAGTCTTTCCATACTTAGGCTCAAAAGCCAAACAAGAATTTCCAGAAGGCATTTTCCAAGACCAATGCAATAGGAGAGCTCATCTACATAGCATATCATATCATGCATCATCATAACATATCATATCATATTATAATGGTGTAAACACCCATAATTGCTCGAGAGTCATAACATAGTCTTTATGTGATTTCCCATATGATATCATTACATGAGGGTCAAGCCTTTATCAAGAGTTTCATCATAACAAGACTTTCATGCTCATGAATGCAATGCGCGGATGATCAAGAGTAGCATGGGTATGGGAAATCATTATTTACAAAATCAATACAATAAGTTCATATCCAAAGCATAATGGAATCATCAATTTAAAGCAATTTTTTTAATACCCATATTTGATTTGAAGAACTAAGGGGACATGCATTTTTTCAAACCTCATGAAATCATTGAAATTCATCAATTAGGGACTCCATTCACCTTTAAATTAATAAATTTACATAGTCCATACCTCAATTTAAGTAAATTATTCATAATCTTAAAGACCCATTCACAAAATAAATCAAAATTTATCAAATTAAGGAAAAAGGTTTTGGGTCTTCATGGTTGAAAGAGAGACCATGAATCAAGTCCACATACCTTTAATTACTGAAGAAGAATAAGAAGAATCTGAGGAGGAATCAAATTTTTCCAAGTTTCCAAGCTTTTGTTCAATGGAGGTTGAGAGAAAATTGAGAGAATAATTTGGAGAGATTCAAGAATTTGAATGAGTTAGGGTAATTAGGGTTCAATTAAGGGTTTTTAGGAGAGTTTGGAAAGACTAAAACGACCCTAGGATCAATTAAAATTATAATTTAACCATTAATGAAATGGAGAAAAATAACTGGGAACAAGAGACGCAGAATAATATCACGAACCGTACAACAGTCCACGGTCCGTGAACTTGACCGTGTGGCTACACTTGGTCACGACCTTGGCTTGCAAATCTTGGGAACTTTCTGGACCACTCCATGGGCTGGCTCACGGGCCATGAGGCATCACACGAACTGTGAACTGGTCCGTGGATCCTCACTTGGCTCAGAGTTCTGGCCCAGGGTCTGAGCAACTCTCTGGACCACTCCACGGGTGCCCTCACGAACCGTGAAGCATCACACGGACCGTGAAGTGGCCCGTGGAGCCTCACTTGGTTTGAAGCTTTGGTCCATCACCTAGACTACAATCTGGATCAAACCATGGATGGGCTCACGGGTCGTGAACCCCCACACGGTCCGTGGTCCTTTCGTGTGGCCCTGCCTTAGCCAACTTTGGCCCTCCCTATACAGAGCGCTTTCGTGCACAGACAGTCTCACCGTAATGGCCATAACTTCCATATCCAAGCTCTAATTCAAGTGAAACCAATTGGTTGCGAAGATAACTCAAAGAGCTTCAATTTGATAGGTCACGTCCTACACAGTTCATCCTGTACCAAAAGAAATGACCAAGCAAAGTCAACCTTGCTACACAACCTTGTGCAAAAACCCAACCAACGTAATTCCTTTGAAGATGACCACACAAGTATCACCCATGACCATCTCTAATCAAACATCAAGTTCAAAAAAGACCTTGATCAACCACTACGAAGTTTAAAATTTTTTGGGTCGTTACATCATCTCCCCCTTGGGAACATTCGTCCTCGAATTGGCTAGAGCAAGGCTTGAAGGATTCAATCAAGCAAGAAGCATTACTAATACAACTCATAATAGAACATGGATCATTTTTTTTAAAACCATTAAAACTCGTATCAAAGCATCATTCAAATTATTTTCGTGCTCATGTATACATGCATTGTTATGAAACTCAAGACTTAAAGAATTAGAACCATTAGAAAAGATAGAACCTAGTACCTTAGGCTTGTGTAGGTTGGAAAAGATAAGGGTATCGCTTCATCATGTCCGACTCTGCTTCCCACGTAACGCTGTCCACTTGTTAGTTTCTCCAAAGTACCTTGACCGAAGCTACCTCCTTATTGTGAAGTCACTTGACTTGCCTATCCAAAATCTCAACCGACACCTCTTTATAAGTCAAATTCTCCTCAACCGTAACACCCTCCAAAGGTATAATTGCCTTAGGGTCCCAATGAATTTCCTCAACATCGAAACATTGAACACCAGATGAATAGAGCTCATCTCTAAAGGCAGATCCAACCTATAATCCACATTGCAAATTCGTTCAACCACCTCATATGGTCCGATGTACCGAGGGCTCAACTTGCCCTTTTTGCCAAAACGCATGATGCCTTTCATAAGAGATACCTTCACATAAACCTAATCACCTATGTGAAATTTGAGATCTCTTTTTCTAACATCTGAATAGGACTTTTGTGACTTTGAGCCATCCTCAACCTCTCCCTAATCAATTTCACCTTTTCTATGGCCTCAATGACCAAATCTGGGCCTATCAAGTCCAACTCACCTATTTTAAACCACCCCACTGGGGACCTACACCTCTTACCTTACAAGGCTTCGAAAGGGGCCATACCAGTGCTAGCATGGAAACTATTATTGTAGGAAAACTCGATAAGCAGTAGATGATCATCCCAATTCCCCTTGAACTCAAACACACAAGCTCTTAACATGTCTTCCAAGGTTTGAATTTTTCTCTCGGTTTGTCCATCAATTTGAGGATGAAATACGGTGCTTAATTTAATTCTAGTGCCAAGTCCCTTCTGAAGCGATCTACAAACGTGAGAAGTAAATTGAGTACCCCGATCCGATATAATTGACCTTGGTATAACATGCAACCTTACCAACTCCCGGATATACATATTGGCATACTCTTCAACACTATTAGTAGTCTTGACCGGTAAGAAGTGAGCCGACTTAGTCATTCAGTCCACAACCACCCATATTGAGTCAAATTATTTACGAGTACGGGGTAACCCAACTACGAAGTCCATATTCACATCTTCCCACTTTCAAGTAGGAATTTTAACATCTTGGGCCAACCCGCTGGGCCTTTGGTGTTCCACCTTCGCTTGTTGGCGATTCGAGCATTTCGACACGAACTTGGCTATGTCCTTCTTCATCCCATGCCACCAATACACCTCTCTCAAGTCCCGATGCATCTTTGTAGATCCCGAATGAGTAGAATATTAGGAATTATGAGCTTCACTCATGATGACTTCTCTAAGGCCGTCAACATTCAAAACACACAATCGATCTTGATGCCGTAGTACACCATCTCTCCTTGGGAGAAAACCTCAATTTTTCCCTTGGCAACCAACTTCTTTAACTTAACCAAGGAAAGGTCTAGATCTTTCTTTGCCTTAACATCAACCACCACTGAAGACTCGGATCCGCTTTGAATAAGAATACCACCATCTTCCAAATTGGTCAATCTAATACCTAATCTAGCCAAACGGTACACGTCCCTTACTATCTCCCTCTTCCCTTCATCAACATATGACACACTCCCCATGGATATCCTACTAAGGGCATCCGCTACAACATTTGCCTTGTCGGGATGATAAAGAACACTCATGTCATAATCGTTGAGAAGTTCCAACTATATTCTTTGTCTCAAGTTAAGATCCCTTTGGGTGAACACATATTGCAAACTCTTATGATCGATGAAGACATCAACGTGAACCCTATACAAATAATGTCTCAAAATCTTTAAAGCAAACACCACCGCCGCCAATTCAAGATAGTGGGTCAGATAATTTTGTTCATGCACGTTTAATTGTTGAGACGCATAAGCTATCAACTTACCATGTTGCATAAGTACACATCCTAACTCAGTCCGCAAAGCATCACAATACACCACAAACCCATCTAACCCATTAGGCAAGGTCAAAATAAGAGTCGATGTAAGACGATACTTCAAAGTCTAAAAACTCTTCTCACACTCACTTGACCACACAAACATAACCTTCTTCTGAGTCAGCTTAGTCAACGGGGATGAAATGGAGGAAAACCCTTCAATAAATCTCCGATAGTAACCGGCCAACCCAAGGAAACTTTGGATATTTGAAGGGGTCAACGATCTAGGCTAGTCCTTCAACGTTTCGGTCTTCTTAGGATAAACCTTAATACCATCATGTGACACCAAATGGCTAAGAAATGCAACCTCTTCCAACCAAAACTCACACTTGCTAAACTTGAAAAACAACCATTTCCTCCTCAAGGTTTGAAGTACCAACCTTAAGTGATCCCTATACTCTCGCTCACTCCGGGAGTAAATCAGGATATCATCAATGAACACCACCATAAAACTGTCGAGGAATGTCTTGAATACCCAATTCATAAGATCTATAAACACCGTCGGAGCATTGGTCAAACCAAATGACATCACCATGAACTCAAAATTCCCACAACGAGTTAGAAAAGTCATCTTTGGGATATCACACTCCCTTACCTTTAACTGATGGTATCCCTAATGAAGAAATATTTTGGAGAAATGGGTAGCTCTTTGGAGTTGATCAAATATGTCATCAATTTTGCGCAATGGGTACCTATTCTTGATGGTCACCTTATTCAACTAAAGATAATCAATACACATTCTAAGCGAACCATCCTTTTTCCTCACAAACAACACGGGAGCACCCCAAGGTGAAATACTTGGTCTAATGTAACCCTTCTTCAACAAGTCCTTCAACTAATACTTTAACTCCTTTAGTTCGGCCGGAGCCATATGGTAAGGAGGAATGGAAATAGGTTAAGTATCCAGAAGGAGATCTATGAAAAAATCCACTTCTCTATCGAGAGGAATACTGGGCAAGTCTTCGAGAAACACAATGGGAAATTCATTAACCACCGAAACCAATTCAAGTGGAGGTGACTCATCCTCCACGTCTCTAACCCTTACAATATGATAGATGCATCCCTTGAAAATCATTCTTCGGGCTTTGAGGTAGGAAATAAATCGACCCCTAACCACGAAATCACTACCCTTCCATTCCAATACGGGATCATTAAGAACCTGAAATTTGATTGGTCTAGTTCTACAGTTGATTGAGGCATATGAGGCATACAACCAATCCATCCCAAGAATAACATCAAAGTCATACATCTCAGGCTCTACAAGATCACCAGGGAAAACTTTATCTAACATAGAAAAAGGACAATCCCGATACACTTTCCAGGAAATTATAGACTCACCCACGGGAGTATAAACCAAATAAGGTTCCCTCAGAGTTTCAGGACTCAAACCAAATTTAACAGCCAACAGAAGAGTCATAAAAGATAAATTTACACCGGGATCAAGTAAAGAAAAAATATCAAAATCAAAGACTTTTAACATACCAGTCGTGACGTCCGGAGCCTCATCCACTTTCTGTCAGGCATGAAGAGCATAGAACCTATTATTTTTGGGAGCACCATCAACCTGAGCCTTCAACTTCCCCTGACCACTTGGAGCCACTTGATCCTTCTTTGTGTTCTTTGGACAGTAAAAAATCTTATGATTCATACTCCCACACCCATAGCAAGCACCTAAAGCATTCCTACACTCACCCAAATGGCTGCCCCCACACTGGCCACAATGGGGAGCTCGTGGACCACCCCTAACTTGTACCTTAGGAGGAGGCATCCTTTGGTTAGCAAACTTCCTATTTAAACCTTGTCCTTGTTGGAATCGACCAAATTCGCCTCCACCCTTAGAGTTAGAGAACCCACCATCCAACTGGGCCATTTGGATTTGTTCACCCTCCTCTCCTTGAGCTTCTCACCCTCATTCTGTTTAGCATAAGTCATAAGCCTTGAGATGTCCATGTCTCGAATAAGCATGGCGGTACGACATTCGTTCACAACCAAGTTGGAGATACCAGAAATAAATTTGTGCATCCTTGCACGGGGATCCACTACTAACATTGGAGCATACTTTGAGAGCTTGGTGAACTTGAGGGAATAATCCTCACAGATATGCTACTTTGTCAGAGATTGATAAATTCAGACTTCCTGGCTTCCCAAATTTCAAGGGGAAAGAAACGGTCCAGAAAAGCCGCCTTGAACTCTTCCCAACCTACCTTAACATCTTCAGTCCTTTACACTAATCACTAATTGTACCACACTTGAGACACATCATTCAACTGATACACATCCAACTCAACTTTCTCCTCAGAACTGACACCCATAACACTCAACACCTTCGTAAGCTCATCAATGAACTCCTGGGCATCCTCATCAACCTTTGAACTAAAGAATTCTGGAGGGTTCATCCGGGTGAAGTTCCTCACCTTAGAAGCTGGAGTACCACCATTCGTGGGATTTGCTGGCCGGTCTTGATTAGTCACCACCTGGGCCAACCTAGCCACCACATTATGAAATTCAGCATGAGTCACTTGTTCCTCCACAGGCTCACGAGGGGCTTGTTCCTCTTGATCAGGAGCCTGTCTAGGAAAGGGAGCTCTTCTAGGAGGCATCTTTTGAAAGAGTAACAAGAACACCCCATTTTAAAAAACTTTTCAAAATAGCTCACAGCACGACATAAAGGACAAGGAAGTGAGAAAATTCCTGAAACGTCATCATAGCCTCTCATTCATAGGTATAGCGCACATCACACCCATGAACAATACTCTAATTGACGCGACAAACTGAACTCCGAGGATCATTTACAAACCTAGGGCACTGATACCATCTTTGTCATGACTCGAGAGTAGGGCCTAGATATGACATGGCAAAGGAGAACCCGAGAGTCCTCGATCAAGCCATCATATCATCATTACACATATTATCGGTTCAGAAGCACATAAACATAACAAATAACACATAAGTCTAAGGGATTTCGGGGCTTTGGACTCAAGCTATAGGAATGTTACCAGGAATGGGATAATGTCACGACCCAAAAGTGGGGCCTAGGTGTGACATGGCAAAGGAGGACCCAAAAGTCCTCGATCAAGCCATCATAGAATCATTACTCGCATTATCGGTTCAGGGTCACGAAAAAATAAACGCATAGCATATATTTCTAGGGAAAACGGGGCTTTAGACTCAAGCTATGGGGATGTTTCCGGGTATGGGATGAACATGGATCACATAGCACATAACAAGTATTTCTAAGGGGCGGGTAAGTAGGACTCAAGCTATGGGGGCATACCAGGTTAGGGGACTTTCCACATAAGCACATTTAGAACATTCACAAGCCCAATACATAATCATTAGCATAATCGGACCATCATATCCATAGTCAAATCTCAACAGTCATAATATCTCAACAAAACACAATACAACGTGTAGGAGTTTAACATGTCCAACATAGCCTCTACATAAGGTAGAACGGGGCCTCGACATAATATAGGCTCACCCTAAAGTCATAAAGTAAAGAAAATAAAATGATACAACGAAGATAGAATGTAGCTATTGCCCTTGAACAAAAGGGCTCACCACAAGCAAGCAGCTTCAAAGATGTCACTCGCCATCCAACGGGAGATAGAGTTAGTCACCGATCCCTACATGGTTAGACTATGTAGACAAAGAGTATGGGTTAGCACATAATATGCACTAAGTATATGGGAATGCAATGCATATGACATAATAATATGACCATGTAAGATGACAAGGGGACAAGTGATACGAAAGGAATGCACATAACCAAAGATAAGTATATCATAACAATATGCCATGCCATGATGCATGAAATGCGACCTACGAATCATATATAGTGGGGATGTGACCTCAACAAAAATCAAGAGAGACCAAGCGGGCTACTACTTGGAATTGGACTACTTGCCAGGTAGATCCCTAATCGCCCTTCAACAAGGGTAAACATAACAAATCATCCCATCTAGGGAGAAATACCATGTTGGTACATGGTTTGACGGAAAAAAGTATTGACCCTTGGAAATAGTCCACCCCGACTCCAATCCCTCGGTACTAAGTCTCATCCCATGAGAATACATATATATATACATGCCTTTCAGAATGTAGGGTTGATATTCTTTCAAAACCATGCATCATTAGGGAAACCATGCCATTATAAAATCCATATCCATACTTAGGCTAAAACGCTAACAAGAATTTCCAAAACCCTTTCCATATCAATGCAATAGGAGTAGCTCATCTACATAGCTTATCATATCAAGCCTTCATAACATATCAAGATGGTG
>JBCEWC010009961.1:0-18160 GCA_038996855.1 Solanum aculeatissimum
TTTCTGTTATATATCTTAATTGTGTCATGTATAATATTTTTTGTATAAGATAACTCTAAATATGCTTGAAATGTGTATTGTATAATTGTGTTTGTTTGGTTCCTCGGTGTTGAAAGCAAAACAAAAATAAAAAAACGTCAAAAATCAAATCTGAAATTAAAGATATAAGATTTTTGGGTATATTGGAAATGAAAAAAGTTGAAATCAATACCTGTTGTTGATGATGAACTAACAAGGGATTGTAGGAGAGAATCAGGGAAATGTTTATGGAAACAAAATCAAATTTTCTGTATAAAAGGAGAGAGAAACAAAAAGTGAAAGTTGAAGGGTCTTATATAAAAAAGTGTATGGGTCTACAAAAACTTATAACCAAAGTTTTGAAACATTAGTTGTTTAAAGTAATATTATAAAACTGTAATTAAGTTTTGTTATTTATTAGTAAATGTTTGTTCAGTTATGTAATTTTTCCAAAAAAAAATAACCCTTATTGTATAGATATGTATAATCAGTATATATTTGTGTATTATAATGTATATTTAGTGTATAGTTCATGTATAAGTAATATACATTGTATAGTAGTGTATATTTTCTATAACTTTTGACAAACTATATTGTATAGTCATGTATAGTGTCGCTGATTTTTGACTATTTTTCATGTAAATAAAACAAAGACTACTTTTTTGTAAATTTTTTACTTTTTTGTATATATATGTAATTTTTCCCTTTTTTAAATTATAAAAATTTATGAAATTTGAAATGTATCATTGAACTTTCAGATACATAACAGAGAGATATATCAGAGATGATAGGTGATAGAACATCTGAATATCCAGGAGAGGAATGTATCCAAGGGGGATGAATGTATCAAATGGGAATGGAGTATCCAATAGGGGGATAAGAATGTAGGGATGTATTCGTGAAAGGAGAGTGATATATTAGAGAGTTAAATAGTAGAAAATTTTGGAGATTATGATAAAGTAAAATGTGTATTTATGTAATTTTTTTGTTTATATTTTTGGGAGAAACTACCTTATTAGATTCATATCATATATACTAATTCTAACTATACTTTCAAATAATTACGTATGTTACTACTAATTAAAAGTTTTCTATCATATATTGAAGAGAATACACCTAGATACTAATATTTTAGTTATTTGATACGCTAAAAATAGAAAGAGAGGTGAGTGAGATGGGGAGGAAGGCAAGCGAGATAGTCATGTATCCCAAATACATACAGATCACACTAGCTACACACAGAATATATGTTTATGTATGTATTTATAATTCATGTGTATCTGGAATACCAAATTCCAGATACATAGGAGAGTTGCGAAGAAGATGAGAGGGAGGCGGGCGATGTATCCCAAATACTTGCGAATCCACTTGAATACAATATATTTTAAAATAAATTGCATTTGTTTTTTTACCCTATGTGCCCCGAGATGCATGTATTTAATACGTGTTTGAAAGCATTGAAATCTAGTAAAATTCATAATATTACAAACTAGATTGCATCTAATTAAGTAATTATCTCATTAACTACTCGGATTTTTGTTAGTTTCCATAATTTGGTCTATTTTGACCAAGATAATCTTTAAGCATTACATACTTGAACTAATTCATCATGTTATATAAATTTGAAATGTAAAAGCAAGTCAACCTTTTATGTTCCTGATATCACACTTCTTTTTCTATTTGATATTTTTTTTTATATTGAAGAGATTTTTTTAATTGAATTGATGATTTTGAAAAATAGTTATTTATTTAATAAATTCATTACTTGAAATTGAGTTTTAATATTTCAAGTCACATTATTAAGTCTCAAATTAAAAGAAATTTGAAGAAAATATTCCTAAAGATTTAAAATGTTTGATCATTTTTAATGTACAAAAACGTAAAAGGAATATCTTGTTAATTAGAGTCCAAATCTAATATTACATACTTCCATACACTTCGAATGTGAATCCTACAAGTCTCACTTCCAACTAATACACTCCTATGTTAAAAAAAATAAATTGTAATGTGATTTATTAACAAAGTGTCTTTACCATCTTTCTATTAAAGATGTGCAAAAACTAAATAGATCAATAAATTAAACAAAAAAAAAAATTATTGCTATAAAATTATTGAGTTGACGAGAGTTTTAATGATGTTATTAAAAAAAATCATCAAATTTATATTTTATTATTGAGTTATTGGAAAAATCAATAACATTTAGCCTTCAATTCATAAATGACTTCAAGTTTACAAGAAATAAACTCTTTTATTTATGTTGTACTCGTGTAGTTCTTTTCATGTTAGTTACTAATGTTTATTGACATTTTGTAAAGTTACATTATTATCCTTTTGCGCCAAATTATTGGAGAAGCCATATACTTCCTCTGCCCCATTTTATGTGGCATCCTTTCCTTTTTGTTCAGTCCAAAAAAGAATGTTACCTTACTCAAATTGAAAATAATTTATCTTTAAAATTCTTTTTTTCTCAACCATACAAATATCTAAGAATAATTTTATACAACAAGTTTAAAAAATCTTTCTTTTTTTCTTAAGCATCACACCAAGTCAAGAGTTCCACATAAAATGGGACGGAGAGAGTATTTTATTTATGAGATTTTTTCTTATTGGTTAAATAAAAAGTGAATTATTAACAACCTCTCTATCTCTATGAGACAGTGGTAAGATTTGCGTACATTTTACCCTCTCCACACCCCATTTATGGAATTCCACTGGGTATGTTGTTGTTAGGAGACATTACACTTTCACTCACAAAACTTTAAATTTTTCAGTTTCCAAACACAACTTCAAGCTCTAAAAATCATATCTCGGATTTTTAATTTTAATTCAAAATTTATGATAAAAAGAGAGCTGTCTTTTTATTTCCTTCTTCTCACAATATAATTGGGACCCCCCCTCCCACCCCCCCCAAAAAATAATTAAATAATCAAAGTTGAAGATGAATGTTTGATTATTTTTTTTTCATATGTGTTTTTTATTTATTGAAGTTTTATATTTTCTAAGAGATAAATTATACTATATATTTATGACTTCATAAAGAACAATAATGGAAAATATGATTTAAATTTTGTCTTACTCCCTCCGGTCCCTTTTATATGTTGTCCTTACTATAAATAGATGATCCTTATTATATGTCATTTTACAAAATCAATGCATAAATGACACTATTCTTTCTATTTTACCCCTGATACTTAATGAACTTTGAAAAGATATATTTGACCAACTAAAAGAACTGAAAAAAATAATTAATGTATATTAAATAAGGATAAAATAATAAAATTATTTTTTTCTTAATGCAGGTACAATTACAAAAGGTAACATATAAAAAAAAATTACTCCCTCCGTTCACAATTAGATGTCAAAAAATCTCTAATTTGGTTTTCATTTTTACTTGTCAATTTTGAGAATTCAAGACAAGACAATTTTTTTTACCCATTCCACCCCTAATTTATTTACCAAGTTAGACTTTTTGAAAATATTGAACTTTTTGAAAATATTGAATGACTAAGTTATTTTTAGAATACCTAAAAACCTAGAAAATGACATAATGCATTAACATACCCCAATTCAATTAAGTTTATATGAAAAAAATTTAACAATTTTTATATTCTAAGAAATTGATTAAAAAAATATACTTGAAGCTCCAAAAAATATCAAAGTAGATGACTCACTTATATTGGTTGAAGATTCAAAAATTATTGATATCAAAGATTTAGAAAAGAAAAATAAAGATATAATTCAATAGAAATATTTAAATCTATTTGATTCATTAGACTTGACTGATTCCGTTTTGTATTCAAAGTTGTTTGATTTCTTATTTCATTGGAGGACTTTTTATAATGAAATATTTTGGTGGAAAATTTTTAATTGTTATGAAAAATAATAATTGAAATAAAAATCTATGTTGTTCCTTCCAAATTTTTTTACTTGAATGCAACAAAAAAAAAAGTAATTGCATTGTGAGTATTAATAATATACATTAAATATATAGGAATTTGAATTGTGACCTTATGAATAGTCTTATAAAAAAATTTGATTAAAAAGAATAGTCCTACAAATTAATAGGGGTAAAATAATAATCTTACTACATTAATCATTATTTTCTTAATAGATGTGTCATGTCAAATTTTGACATCTTATTATAAACAGAGAGAATAATTTTTTTCTTAATATGTGTGCATTATCTCACGTGAATTAAATCGAAACATTTTTGACTTTCAAAATCAAATTGTTTGTCTGGGAATCTTACATTAACTTTCTTTGTCCTGCATTGGAATTTGTGTTTAATAAAACTGAGATTGTTGTACGAATCCATCACTAGAATAAATGTTATTATCTTTAGAATTAAAAAACATAAGTCTCAGATTTAACAAAAAAAATTAAAATTAATCAGATTGCTGACAAAAGATAAATTTTTTTTATTGAAGTATAAATCATCACGTAAACTAATTCAAGTCTATCGAAATATATTCAATGATCCTCCAAATTAAGCGTTCGATTAGATTATTTATTGATATAAGTCTAAAGAGAAATTTAAATACTAAACGGTCAAATGTATAGTATATTTTTTAGTTGTGTCAATTTGATTTTCTTGATGTCTTCTTACTTATTGATCTTTTATTATATCGTACATTTACATTGAAAAATAAAAACAATTGGAGCAATAGAATTAGTTTTGTAATACAATTGTCTAGAACATCAATATGGTATTATTGAATATCGTATCAAACCAAAATTTGATTATCAATTATTCAATTGTCGAATCAAAATTTAAAATTTTCAAACCGAAATACCTAATGTCAATTCCTACACAAACTTCAATAAAAAACTACATTATTCAAGAGATTTTTCTTCATTTTTATTTTAATTATTTTTATGTCACCATTTCACCTATATCATAAAACTCAACCATTAGGAGGTTGATGTGAAACTATTTCTTCTCCGTACTAAGAATTTTTCATATTCAAGGCTTGAATTCAAGATTTCTGAGTAGTTATATAAAAAATTATTTACACCTAAAACATCTTTATTTTACGTTTAAAATATAGATAGTAACAGATGATTTCCAATTAAATTTCCTTATGGAAAAGTGTATGGTACTACCATGTGGCCTTGTTGCTCCATTCTTGTTTCTCTTCTTCCTTTTTGAGCTTCATTTTTTCAGTCACTGAGCTTTTTCTCTACTACAAAGCCTTTTCTTCAGCCCTTTGCTTTCTTGGTACTTTCCCTCATCTTTCTGTAACTTTTCTTTTAGTGACATTGTTTTCTTTTCATAGTTTTTTCTGAGAGATTTGTAGATTTGAGTGTGCTGTAGATTTGGGGTTTTGCACTGCTTTACTCTCAAGAAAATCAGTGTAAGAGAGAGAGAGAGATGGCAGGAGGTGGAGGAGCAGCTCCAGCAGCAAAGGCAAGTGAACCAGTGCCACATCCACCAAAAGATCAGCTTCCCAATGTTTCCTACTGCATTACTAGTCCTCCCCCATGGCGTATGTTTCTTTACACCTCTTTCACTTTTCTGCTACCCCACTACATTCCTTTGCTTTTTTCTGTTTCTGTTTCGACGATTCAGTGAGTGGTTCAAGTTCGAATCTCAGCTGCAACACTAAGTGTGAGCTCATAGAAGCTTAGGGAGTTAGGGTTGGACAATGTGAGATAGTACGACTAACTGGTGGATTATTCGAGGTGGACACAAGCTAATCTGGACCCATATGGTTTATGGGTCCTGATTCTTGTGAACCCATTTTCTTTCTTTCCTGAAGATTTCACTGTTTCTCAGTGGATTACTTGATTACACAATGTGTATTGAACATCACTTGCTCTGGTATCACATTTTCTATTTTCTTTTCAGAACTCATTTTTCTTCAAGATAAATTACTGATGAATTGTGTGTGTCATGTTATGCATTGGGTTAGCCAGCAGATTGAAATCTGAAATGGTCTGATATGGGAAACAGCTACCAAAATGTGCACCCTTATTAGTTGGTAGTGATTGGTGAAGAATCATAGAATTGTATTTCTTTCAACAAATTGAGGCTATTTTGGTTGTAATGTGGATTGGGTGTCTTTTGTTTATACATCTCTAGGTCTCTGTATCTTATAGTCGAGTAAGATGCATATTTTTACCCTCCCAGACCCCACTAGTGGGATTCCACTGGGTATGTTGTTGTTGTTATAGTCTCATATGAATTATTCTCATATTTAGAGAGCTTATGGCTAAAAAGCTGACTGTATAAATTATTTATTTTGTGGACTGACATATTATTTACTCTGTGAAGTGTTTGCTTATTTTCCAGTCATTGCTATTGAGCTAAGTGTTTTAGAATGCTTCTATGTAAAATGGTGAAGTTATATGTTCTAAATATTGTTTTAAGTTGGTTTCACCATGTGTATTGTGGACCAAGCTGATTTTGTCTTAACTGTTGAAATGCAGCTGAAGCTATTCTTCTTGGATTTCAGCATTATCTTGTTATGCTTGGTACCATAGTTATCATTCCTACAGCTCTAGTTCCCCAAATGGGAGGTGGAAATGTGAGGCCTCCAGACAAATTGAACTTCTTGACTACTTAACACATGATTTTTTTTTGACCTCAAATTGTGTTATACATTTTAATTGGAAGAATATCTGCTCATTGCAGGAGGAAAAAGCCCAAGTTATTCAGACATCGCTATTCGTTGCTGGGCTGAACACCTTGTTGCAGTCTATCTTTGGGACTAGACTGCCTGCTGTGATTGGAGGGTCTTATACCTTTGTTGCACCTACAATCTCGATTATCCTTTCTGGACAATGGAATGACGAAGATCCTGTGTCGGTTAGTGTCCTCAAACATCGAGTCATTTTCTCTTGTATTGTCAAGGACAAAAGTTTAGATATTATTTTAGTTATATAGCTTTTCAGTGGATTTAGTTGGTGAATAAAATTACAGCCTTCCTTGTTATTCCCCTCTCAGGTTATTTAGGTTCCTAATTCTAAACCATCTTTACACCCCCTGTCTGTTCTGATTTCGTGGCACGACCACTCCATCACTTTCGTTCTTTTTCCTTTTTTTGGTCCATATGGTGTAACAAACATTTTTTTTTACTTTTGACTATTCATTAATGTGTCTAGTCAATTTTTTCTCTTGATTTCAGCAATATGGAAGTGTGACAACAGACAGTGTTTTAGGGTTTAAATGATATTTCTTCAGACATTTGAATGAAAATTATAACTTTTAAATTTTGCATAACAAATCCAAGTACCAATTTTTTTCGCAATAACCAAAACCAAACACTAGCAATATTTTTCCATAATATCATTTTGAGAAAATAAATTTAAATATCATCTAAGTGCCAAAAGAAACTGATGCACAAATTTATACTCCAAAAATCATCTAAGTGCCAAAAGAAACTGATGCACAAATTTAAACCCTTTTGGAGTACTGTGGTCATGCCAGGAGATGTTACGAGTTTACTACAGAGCACTGTCAAAGGATAGATAAAAGACTGAAGTTAGTTCCTCTAACCATTTTGTGGATTGTTTGGATAGAAAGAAAAATAGATGTTCTGAGGGAAAGATAGAGCACATTCCTTTTCTTAAAACTAGATGCTTACAAAATAGACGGTTTAGCTGCTTTAGGATTTTATACTTATCTGTAGATCCCCTGTTGTTTTGTTCTTTTCTCATACCTTCTTGGTACTGAGTTATAATGAATGTTACAATACCTTATCCTAAGAAAAGAAGAAGAAGAAAAACAAACTGATGCACAAATAATTTACTTTCAACTTGATGATTCATGTCTGTGCATATTCCTTTAACGTCTTCAATAGTCAGGAAGATGCTTAGAGAACATTGCATCTTGGTGATATTGGGTCCTAATTTATTGTTGATGTTTTCTCTGTTTATTCAGAGATTCAAGAAGATAATGCGGGCCAGCCAAGGTGCCCTTATTGTTGCTTCCACTCTTCAGATTGTCCTAGGGTTCAGTGGTCTCTGGCGCAATGTTACAAGGTTTGTCATATCACATGATTTCTCCCTACATTTGAGCTAGACTTCTCATAATGCTACCTGGCTTTATACCATCAATTAAGCACATACTTGCCTTTGCTATTGGATATTGTTATGCTATACTTTGTGAGCTAGTAATTTCTCTAAGGGTCACTTTCTTAGTTTCTTGTATTTTGGTCTGCTCAGTTATGTTGAGTGTGTTGTGTTCGTTCAGTGTGCTAGCTCTGATTGGCGTTTACTTCATGTGGATTCTTAGGTTTCTGAGCCCACTTTCAGCTGTTCCTTTGGTTTCTCTTGTTGGCTTTGGTCTTTATGAGTTTGGTTTTCCTGGGGTAAGCAGAAAATCACCACACTTATCTTGCATTAATATTCATCCAATCGTGATTGTTGAATTTGTTTCATCTCTATTTAGGTTGCCAAATGTGTTGAAATTGGGTTGCCAGAGCTAGTCCTTTTAGTCATTTTCTCGCAGGTGGGATGCTTTGTTTAGATATCGTACATTTTTGGTAACATTATCTTAATGCACAACATAGTAGGATATAAGCTATACATTCTTAATAAAACACTGTTTATTGCAGTATTTGGCCCACCTGATACGTCCAGGGAAGAATATACTTGATCGTTTTGCTGTTCTTTTCACGGTGATCATTGTCTGGATTTATGCACACCTTCTCACTGTGGGTGGGGCTTACAATGGAAAGCCACCAAAGACACAAGCAAGCTGCAGAACTGACCGTGCTGGACTCATTGATGGTGCTCAATGGCACGTGCTTCTCTCCTTCATTTTTCTCTTTTCCAATGTTACTGGCATGGGACTAATGCATACGGAAAATTTGTAGTATTTTAATATGTATGTGGTCCCAAAGATATGGAACTCCCTGGTAAAAATTACAACTTTGTGAGCGTAAGAGTGGGTCTTTCTTTTATTGCTTACATAAATTCGAAAATGATTCTACAGAATGATATAAAAGTTGTGTTCTAGGGAAGTGGCACATGTTAGCACAGCATAAAAAGGAAAGCAAGATGCGTATGTTGGGACATAAGAATTAGTTTCTCATATCCTATATTGCATTACAATCTTTAACATAGTAACACTTTGTTTTGACATATGGCATAGACCATTGTTTTCCATTCTTAACTCCTAGATTTTAAGAAATCTAGAGTGTAACATGCCATATTCTTTTTGCCTCTCTATAGTTGACTACCCAGTAGCTCCTGTGAGCAATAGTTCTGGAAAGAGTAGAAATTGGTGCGTACTTTTCCATTAAACTGACATTGCGTAATTTGATTGAAACGGAAAACAAGAAGAAAATAAGAGAGATGCATCTAGGTATTTTAGCTATATGAATTTGCATGGAATGATGCTTTGTGATTTTTCTCTCATCACCAGTTTAGTCACAACTGATCAACTGGTTGTGCTGGTCTGTTATTCCCACATGAGCATAATTGGCAGATATGGTGATGGTGCTACAGATTAGGAAAAGTAAACACAAGTGGTTGTCCCAAAGTAACTTATCTGAATCTCATATTATTGACTGCGTAGATTGTTTATTGGTCAATTTTGAAAAATGGAGCATAACAAAATTTAGATTTTGTTATCCATTTCATCTATTCTTTGAAAAATATTCCATTATGTTCGTTACTCATATAAAGTTGTTTTTGTTAGTTCAGTATTCTTAATTTGTTACTTTAGTCCATTAAGAAAATATTTCTCTAGAATTACGAGGCAACTTATTGTAACTTTAATAATTCTCTTTTCTTTTGCTTGCTTTGAACCTGCAGGATTAATATTCCTTATCCTTTCCAATGGGGACCTCCTTCATTCAATGCTGGTGAAGCATTTGCTATGATGATGGCTAGTTTTGTTGCTCTTGTGGAGGTTTGTTCACCCACCAGAGCTTGGTCAAAGATATTGAAAATTGTGAATGCTTTATTATCTTTTTCCGACAGGTTTTGTAAATATTTTAGTTTTAGGTTGTTTCCTTTGTTGTTTTTTTTTTTGCAAATTCCACTATGATCCGGATTGTCTTATATTTTGGTTATGTTGGTTATTGTTTTTATGACACGTCTAGTTGTTGTTACCAATGTTCTGAGTTACTTCTCAACCTTTGTCTGCTTCCTCTTACTTAAACCTATTTGCATCCTTTTCCAACTCTTGTGTGATTTCACCTCTTTTCAGTCATTTTTCTGAAGAAAAAGAAAACACATACTTATATGCTCTGAAAGAGAGAGACTTTGAACTAACTTCCTTTCATGCTTGTGCTTTGGTGTTTTCAGTCCACTGGTGCTTTTATTGCAGTTGCAAGATATGCAAGTGCCACTCCCTTACCACCATCCATACTTAGTCGTGGTGTTGGTTGGCAGGTAAACATGATTTCTTTCTTAGAATTTCTCCTATCCCTCATCCTCCTGTAAAGTGAAAAAAGTAAGGAAAGTTCTGTTGCATGTCATTGAAGTGGAGCTTTATTCTGAACCAAATGCATATAATCTTTTGGGAGGTTTATGTGAAGCCATAAGTAGATTAGTGGAACTACACAAAGTTGGAACGTCGGTGCTCTCGTCCAGTATCAGCATTGTCAACACACGTCAATTCTCAATAAGATTTATTTACTGTCTTTAGGTAACCCAATGCTCAAGAATGGTTTTCTTCCCATAAGTGATAAAACTAATCAAAATCTTCGACCACTCAAATGCAATCTTTCAACCCAACATGGCCATCCGTGGTCTTTGTCCTGGAATTATTATTTTCGATCTCATGCCAATTTGAGTAAATTTTGCAGTTGATCCACTTAGGGTGTGACAGTAGATGGCGGATATGATATTTCTTCCGTTAGTGGATGTCATAATTTATGTGGTTAAGGGATTGGAACAGTCCAAAATTTCTGCATCCCTATCTAAAGACCTTTACCTTGGAACTCAATAATTCTTTCTTTCTCTCTTCCACACAAGTTTTCTGAAAATATTCATCTTCTCCACTCTCTATCTTTCATTTTCTTCCATTCATTTAGCAACGGATTCTTTTATCTTGGAGAATGAGACACATAAATTAAATATTTACATGCCCTTGTTACAGGAATATTCTCCATAAAACTTTCATTATAAGTGAGTGTTAACATGCGATAGCATGTTAGTGATCATTTTTACCAGATTACCAATTAAAGCATATCAATAGATTTACCTATATATTTTTTACACTTCCAGTGCATAGAAGTTGAACTCTATTGCATTATATTGAAAGTAAGCAACGGGCTACAAAGACAGACTAAAAAGGGCTTACTCAGTTCATCAAGTGCTCCCAGACTAGTTGGGGGTAGAAGGGAGAGTGCACTGGATGTATATCTATGCAGCCTTTCCATCACCCTCAATGAATGATACTTCGGGATCATGGGAACATAAATATGTTTTCTTAAGTTACATTCTTTTTTAGGGTGGGGGTAGGTCAAATTGGAAAAGGAAGAAATCTATTTTGTTCATCTTAATGAGGTTCACTAGAAGTGTGATTATTTCTATTCCTTGCTATTTCTTCATACATGGCTTTCTTTAATTTTGAATCATTCTGCTTTTGCCTCAGGGAGTTGGAATTCTACTATCAGGATTGTTTGGCACTGGGAATGGATCTTCTGTATCTGTGTAAGTCCAGACAAATATTTTGCCACTTGATACGGATATCGCCTTGTTATGATAGTTGACTAAGTAGAACTCACTTTTCCTTTGTGTACATGCAGGGAGAATGCTGGTCTTTTAGCACTGACACGTGTTGGCAGTAGAAGAGTTGTTCAGATATCTGCTGCATTCATGATTTTCTTTTCAATTCTCGGTAAATCACCACTCTTAGCACTTCTATCGAGCAATTCTTGCAGTTTATCTTGATACTTGATTCTCTCCACCCTCTGTCGATTTGTCTTGACAACCTTATTATCATCAGGGAAATTTGGAGCTGTCTTTGCTTCAATTCCAGCACCTATTGTTGGTGCTTTGTATTGCCTTTTCTTTGCTTATGTAGGTATGTATATCTTTAAGGCAAGCACATGCCCTGGATCACTGCTTAAAATCTTTCATGTTATTGAAAGCTCGGGAATTGTGGTTTCTTATGTTGTTCATTCTTGCAGGCGCTGGAGGCTTAGGCTTCCTTCAGTTCTGCAATCTTAATAGTTTCCGCACCAAATTTATATTAGGTTTCTCCATCTTTCTGGGCTTGTCCATACCACAGTACTTCAATGAGTATACTGCTGTTGCCGGTTATGGACCTGTTCACACGCATGCAAGATGGGTATAGCAATTTGACATCATTTTATAAATGTCGTAAACATCTGACTTATGCTGCATTTCCAGTCCTGTATTAAGAGCTTTTCTGGTTTGTTATTCTTTCAGTTCAACGACATGGCCAATGTGCCCTTTCAGTCCAAAGCTTTTGTGGCTGGTATCGTGGCTTTTTTCCTAGACAACACGATGCACAAAAAGGATGGCCAGACAAGAAAGGACAGAGGCAAGCACTGGTGGGACAAATTCAAGTCCTTCAAGACTGACACAAGAAGTGAGGAATTCTACTCCCTCCCTTTCAATCTGAACAAGTATTTCCCATCTGTGTGATTTGGCGCCGCTATTGAGACAAAGGTTCATACTTCTAGTACTAGAGTTCTGCTTTCTCCCTTTCCACTTAAAGCTGTGTGCTTGTGGGAAGGGGGATTGGGGGAGGGAGGTTGCTGCTGCAACATGAATTTTCTTCTTTCATATGTACCTTATTATATTTGCAACAAAGTATAAATAGTCTGACCATTTTGAAGAAGCTTAGAACAACAGTTATTAGTTTAAGTATTTCCTGCTGCTGTAAATTCATGGATATATGCATTTAACTAGTAAATCAGACTGGACAATTTGTTTCAGAAAACATCAAAGTGAAAAGTAAGAACAACAAACACTAGGACAATTTTCTGACTTGCATAAAAAAGGGTAGCCTGGTGCTCGAAAACTCTCGTTATGTGTAGGGTTCGGAGAAGGACCTGACATAAGGGTTTATTATCTTATATTTTTGTCAGAGACAATTTCAAGGCTTGAACTATGACCTCTTTGCATGATAATACAAAAAAGGGTAAAAAATACTTTCAAACTATGCAAATTAAACAAAAATGCCTTCAATTAATAATTTGGTTTGAAAATGAATCTGACGTTAATAGTTTGGTGGAAAAATACACCTATAGTTACTTAATTGGTCAAAAATATTCTTTTCCTAATAAATATATTATTCATTTTCTTTTAAAGCACATACTATTTCTAATAAAGACATTACTTTTAATGAACCCTATTTTTTTTTTTTTTTGCTTTAACTATGTAAATTGGAAGTAATTTTTTTTCTTTGTAATCTCATTTTATCAATTAAAGTAGAAAAACTCCACGTGCCTTTTAATCTGTTAATATATAGGTTATATAAAATCATAGTTATCCTAACCCAAAAAAAAATAAATCATAGTTACACCATTATTAGTTTTCATGTAGATAACTTTAAAAAAAGTCCTAATAAAACAGAAAATATTTTAGTTTCTTAATTTTTTTTTCAAATTGAAGTAGGATAAACATTTGCTAATATGTGTTCCTTTTAAAAAAGAACTAATATATTTATTTAATAAAAGGGGTATTTTTGATCCATGAAGTAATAATAAGGTCATTTTTTACCATACCACTAGCGTCAATTATATTTTTAGATCAAATTATTAATTAAAAATATTTTTATTCGCTTTCGCATAATTTAAGAGAAATTCTCAACAAAAAATTATGCAACCAAATGCTGTTGATGTTACACCGGTACGGAAGGTGAGACCAAGGAAATAGGACCACTGAACCACTATGAAATGTTATTTGTTGGATTTGAAGACAGAAAAACAAAAAAAGTAAATTTGGACCAGCACTTGGGTAACTTTTATTCTATACATCATTTTCTTGTGTAGCCACTTATAATTTCTTTCCAAATTGGATTTCACAGATGAAGTATAGTTTTGAAGATACTGTCCCGTTCATCTTTATTTGACTCTTATACTATTTTAGGATGTTCAACAATACTTGTTCAGTTTATGAAATCAAGAGATAATTTTATACTTAGTTTCTAATTTACCCTTGTTATTAATTATAGTTATTTCCCTATTACATTTTTCAATATATTATATTAATTATATTGAAAGGGTGATTTAGTAAAATTACCCCTATCATTTACTACTCAAAGGGAATATTAATTGGTCAAAATTGGCATTGTCAATAACTATTTAAAGCATGAGTTGAGTGTCATAATGTATTAGTGTTTCAAGTACCTAGATTCTTCTTTGTTGAGAGGGTGCTAGTTCATATCATTGTATTCAAGAGTATAGTATATGAAAATCATGGAATTATATGATTTCTTATTATTTGTCCAAATTTTTGGTAGTACAATTACTTTGTACATGTGTTATTGGTTGAAAAGTAACAAGTAGTCAGCATCATCAGATTAAGTTGCTCGGACTCTTCACTTTTGGTGCTGCACTCGTATCGACACGACATGGGTGTGGGATCCGTGTCCAATTTGGTCAACCAATTTTGGATGCTTTGACCAAAATCGATGCGGAAAGTTTAGATGGTTTTAATGATTTCTGTAATCAATACAAAAGTTAAGGTGAAATCGAAGAAAATGGAATACCTTTAATCTCCTTCCAAAATTCTCTTCAAGTTCTCCACATAATACCTCATGATTTAGGTTTTATCTCTCTATTTTTAGATATTTTGATTATTTTTAGTCAATCCCCACACCGTATCCATACATGGATCCATATCTCCAAATCTTAAAAATTAGATCTTGAAGAATATGACTTGAAGTAATGACGAAATTACAACGATATAGGTGAAATATGAATTTTAATCACTTTAATTTGCTGTATAATTTTTACCAAAGAAAGAGAAAAGAATATGCATGTTTAAAAATAAAATGCGCATGCAACAGACAGAGAGAGGACAAGTATTTTTGGGCTGGTCTTTCTGTAACTTTGAGGGGAAACAACAATGGTAATAAGTGAGTGGAATATCAGAGGATGTTGGATAAAGCTAGATACAGCAAAAACAGAATTGTTCCAATTTTGCACTAACCAAGATCTATCTACAGATAGAAAGAGAAACAAAAGGGAATATTTTTCTATGATGATTTGTTTGGGGAGTGAGATCTGTGACATGTTGGTGGAAATGATGTTTTCTTTCCACGCCTTTGTTTGCTCAACCATGCCATAACATCATTCCTAATCCCTATCCATTCGACTCGGAATTTGAATCCGTTTACACGCATTTTAATTATTTTGTTCGATATTATGCTATTTTCTACTAGCATATCTATTATGTAATTTGTTTACCAATAGATAGGTAGATGTCAAGGTTATTCTTTGTGAAGTTTCTCACTTGACCATTGAGACCACACCCTAGTGTAGTGAGAGCACAGTTAACTACAAATATCTCTATAATGTGTAAAGACATTTAATTAATATACTTGACAAGTAAAAGTGAATGGAGGAAGATAAATCTTTGTAGATTGACTACCCGATTTTTTTTATCTTGTTGATAAGATAAAGGTTTGATTCCCACCTTATAATCTCTTTCACTCAAGGGTGAAAGCCCCTATTGAGCAAGGATTCATCTGAATCCCCTTCAGGAGAAAATTATACTCGTTATTTCTCATTTTATATGTCATCCATTTCTTTTTGGTTACTCCCCAAAAGAAAGACACCTTACTCTAATTGAAAATAATTTACCTTTAAAATTCTCTTTTTACAAATGATTTTCAGTTACGCAAATATCTAAAAATGATTTTACACCACAAGTTTAAAAGTCTTCCTTTTTTTCTTAAATATCGTGTCAAGTCAAAGCGTGCCACATAAAATAGGACGAAGCGAGTACCATTTATATATGATTAAAATATTTTTTTATATATAATAAATATCGAAACTCCATTCAACAGATTCATGCATTTACTTCGACAAATTTTAAACCAATAAATCAAAATCATCGCTCCACCTCTGATCCCGTGTTTTCTTTGCTTTTAAAAAGTAGGTAACAGTAATGAGTTGACACTTATATAAAGGCCGTAAGCCTACAACTTGGAGAGACCGCTCTGTTCTCTGTTCATTTTCGGCAGCAAAGTAAGAAAAGAAGATAAATTACTATAAAGATGGGGAATTGCCAAGCCGTTGATAATGCAGCTTTGCTCTTACAACACCCAAATGGTAAAGTAGAGAAGTTTTATTCATCTGTCACTGCTTATCAAATCATGAAGATCAATTCTGGTCATTATGTTTCTCTTCTTCTCAACACCACCACCGCCGCCGCCAATAATACCCGGGTACGAGTTAGGCGAATAAAGCTTCTCAAGCCTACAGATTCACTTGTTCTCGGTCAGATATACAGACTAGTTACTGCTCAAGGTTAGTTGCTTCTCGAGAATCTTAATAACTCAGTTGATTGATTCGATTCATGTACTCAACTTATAATCCCTCATTTTCCTTGCTTGTACAGAGGTAATGAAAGGATTGTGTGCAAAGAAGTATGCGAAGCTAAAGCAGTTAGAATATTCATGTGAGGAAATGATACAGAAATCAACTTTACATTCTAAACCAGCAGGTGTTGGAAGATCTATTCAAGAGAACTCTAAACAGGTGAATATAATCTTCTTTTTTAGTCCCAAGATCTCGTAGGCAGAACCTTATCATTACTTAGAGAGACTGTTTTGAAAAGAGCCTTGTCTCAAAGCGATTTTTAAAAAAAAAATTCCAGGTTAAACAGGAAAGGCATAGAAACTCAACAGGTGCAAGATGCAGAGCATGGCATCCTTCATTACAGAGCATATCAGAGGCTGCCTGCTGATTTGTGATCAATGATTCTATTATTTGATTAATTAAATTGTTCTTCTGTATGAGATTCTGGAGAAAGAGTGTCCCCTTTTTTGTCACATGTATAGCAAAAGAAAAAAGAAAAAAAAAAGGAGAGATTTCTCACTTCTTAATTTTTGGATCATTTGGAGGCATTTGTTCAATTGGAATTATTGTAGCCTGTAGGCTTTGTTGTATGCACCAAATTGTGTACTTCAAGTACTACTATTAATTTGATAAATCTAATGGACTTGGAACATTTATTGAGTAACAATTCTTCATCAGAATTTTGAGTTTGAGGGGGTGGATTATCGATTTAGATGAACTTGATAATTTTTTCTCTAATCTATGAAATATTCATAGGTATTCAATTATGATGTTAATTATTATTATAATATTAATTTGAGATCGTAGTAGAAATTCATAAAATTAAAATGTTCGCAAGGTTGGGCATCTTTCCGGCAGGGCAGCACAAATGCGAAGACAATAGAGATAAAAAAGATGAGCGAGAGTTGCTCGGACATTTCACTTTCAAATTTTAAGTCAAAGGTTGTGAGTTCAAATCGTCAAAGTAACAAAAAGAGTGAAAACTCGGAAGGAGGAATAAAAAATGAAAACTGAAGGCTAAAAAGGAACTACAAAAGGAAACATACAGATACCAGTTGTAGGCAAAAAGAATCATATGCATGCGTGCATTATTGTCTAGGTAAGATACATATCTAAGAAGTCCACGTCAGATTGTATGAAAAAGATGAACGCCCTCCTTATATAGACTTGGAGATGAAATCTCGCTAATTTTTTAAGTTGAGTTAGAATCAAAATTTATTTCTTTACTTGTTGGATTCACATATTAAATTGTCTGCACCAAATATCTAGCTCTGAACGTGAATTAGGGTGTTGAAGAGTCCTATATTGAATGATCGTGAGCTACCTTTTAAAGTTAGTTAAGTTGAAAATTCAATTTTTTATACAGTTATGGGGAACCTCTCCATAATGCTTTGGATTTGCCAGAAGGAATGGGGCCTTATTAAGATCTAGCCAATGTATTCATCACAAACAAACACAACTTCATGAAAATCTTATATATATATAAAAGAGTATTGGGGGACGCCTATGTGACGCCACCATAGGCCAGCAATTCCTTTTAATTCACTTTTCCACTATTCTCTCTGCGCTTCCCTTCAAATATAGCCCTCAATCAGTGCTTCTTCCTTGACAACCCTAAACAACGGCCTTTTCCGCTTCATTCCAGAAACATTGCGTCTTTTGATGTATAACGCCACCGCCTTACA
>JBCEWC010009962.1:0-18159 GCA_038996855.1 Solanum aculeatissimum
CATACCTTACAATAACCAAAGGAATTGAAGATTCAAGCAATCAAAGGTTGTCTTCCCCAAATTTCTTCAAACTTCAATAATGGAGGTCAAGAGAATTTAGGATTTCTTCAAAGTGTAATGAGAGGGCTTATAATGGATGAAGAGGGGTTAGGGTTAGGTTAAGGGGGTTTAGGGGACCTTAGGATGCCTAAAATGGGCCTAAGGGTTAATTAAATCACGAAATTACTATTAATGAAATGGAAATTTAACTGTTATACAGTGCCAAACGGTGGAGCTACAGTGGTCGTTTACCATGCCATGGTCCGTACAAGTGACCGTCCACCTTGCCTTAGCCAAATTTCAACACGAACTCTCGGAGGACTTTTTGGACCACTTGACAAAAGAGTTCACGGGTCGTGTGGATTCACATGAACTGTGTACTAGTCCGTGGAGTCACAATTGGCCCAAGAATCCACCCCACAAGTTGGCCAGCTCTCTGCCCCAACCAACGGCCACCCTCACGGACCGTTTGAGGTCTCACAGGCCGTGGGGTGGTCCGTGAGCCATGACTTAGTTTATGGGGTGAGTCCTGGCAACCCCTAGATCACTGGACTATGGCACGGACCCCCACATGGACCGTGGATACTCACACGGTCCGTGGTCCTTGCCTTGGGCCATTTTCAGGGCCTATTTCCAATGTCCTTCGAATTTCAGGCAGTCTCACTATTTTGGCCATAACTTCCTCATATGAACTTCGAATTGAGTGAAACCAGTTGTGTTGCGAAGCTCACTCAAATAGCTTCAATTTGAATTATATCAGACCACACGGTTCAACCTACATCAAAAGTTATGCTACTTCAAAGCTCACTATCCAAACGACCTCTCTAGGCCACCAAATGATCCATTTTGCGTTCGGCCACTCAAACTCAACCCGTGGCTACAAAAACTCAACCATGACCAGTATACCATCATACCAGACCAACCACAAGGAGTTTTCAAAAAATTTAGGGTTGTTACAAGAAGGACGAAAGCCATGAATAGGAAAATCCAAACTAATCAAAAGAGGAACTAAATGCACAAAGAATCACAACTTGAATAGCCCTCGAAGCCAATATACATTAATCATGAAACATGATTCATAACGCCAAAATAGAGTTGCAACAAAAATCGAAAGAAAGACATAAAATGTTACCTGCTTCGGAGCAGCCAAACTGGAGCTTGTCTATTGGAAGAACTTCTCACCACCGTGAACAACTCCGACTCGAGAGGCAAAGAATCAACGCATGAAAATCCTTAGCCGTAGACTCCAAACTTCCCAAATTTTTAGAAATTCAGAGAAAAATGAATATCTATAGGTAATATTTTCCTTCGAAGAAACCAACCCCTCCCCCCCCCCCCAAAAAAAAATCCTCCTTTCTTCAGTCCCCAGATAAAAGTATATATAGGGGAGAATTAAGGAATTTTGGGGGAAAACGACAAGGAATCTTGAGGGAATATTCTTCAAATTTGAAACCAAACCTTATCCCTAAGCGTCAAACAACTATGAATCTACAGAGAACGGATCAATTTGACTCAACCTCATTCGTCCGATTAAGAGCAAGGACGGACGAGGGATTGAGATTACGACGCGTGGCTGCCCAAGGACCAAGAATTGTTGGGTGAGGCATCATTTATCTGGTCAAAGGATCCTGATATCGTTGCTTTTTCCTAGGCATCGCTGGTCATTGCCATTTTGGAGAAGAAGACACTTTTAGCGTCGGTCTGTTTGCGTATGGAGATGGGAGACGCGTGAGATTTTGGAAAAGATTAAAAGAGGGACACATGCAGTTGGGATAACATATGTTGGCTGGTTTTTATTTTAAAAAGAGTTTGGACCAGGTTTTTGGGGATTAATTTGGGCCAAAATTAGTTCAAAATAGGTATGAAATTGGGTTAACAGGGGTGGAGAATTAAATTGAGAACTAAATCAATTTTAAAATCATGATCAAGGTTAAATTAGGATTTACAACGTAGCCGAATCGAATTGATTGATTAGCTTGGGCGCGAGATGAATTAATATAAGTTAATTAAAGAGCTTATTAAAATTCACGAAGTGAAATAACTATTTTAAATATCGACTAATTAATTTCAATTTTTTTTTATAAATTAACTAAGATAATTAACAAAAAATAAAATCTTTTAAAACAAATTTGTTTTGAAAAATTATGAAAAAGTAAGAACTAAATACGTAACTATATATACATATATATTATAATGGAAATATGTATATAATATATATATACACTCATACATATACATGTATGTATTTGTATATATATATTTTTAAAAAACGAAACAGAAATATATAAAACATATATACTTACACATACATCTGTGTATATATATATGTATAAATTGAAAAAATCAAAGGATTGTCACTAAAGTGACATAAAGAATTTCTGAATTTTTCAAAAATAATTATTTTAAATTGTTGAAAAATTAAAAAAGCTCGACAATTAATTTATATTGTGGAGGGTCAAAATTGAGTGTTAACAACTGTCCCTCGTTTGACTGGGGTCAATGAAAGAGATCCGAGGCAAAGGAAGTTGACGAATCCAATTTTGCCCGTCCACTAATTCAACATATTGAAGTGGTGAATGGTAAGAATTCTGAGGAATTATGGTCGAACCTTGGTATTAGATTTTCTACACATCTCAGGTTACATGAGAATTCAGGCCACTTGTAGTTCAAAATGCTTGATTTTGCGCATTGAAAGAATTCATAAGCTATTTCTGAGTCAAATTATGGAGAGATCGAAAAGCTCAGGAGTAGAATGAGGGGAGGTTGGAGTATAGTCAAATTCTTAACTTCAAGCCCGCCTACATATCCTAGATATGGGAATCAGACTACTTGTAGTTCGACTCAATTGGTTGAAAAGGAAATCTTCTTATGCTAAGATAACTTTTGGTTGGGAGAAAATTGACAAATAGATTGAGTATGAGAAATAGACTTGCAACCTCTTAGCCATGAATGTGGAGCTCTTCACATCCATAAAAAAGAACTCACACGGACATAATTTTTGAAACTCTTGGTGTATGGTCAATCAGATTGGAATGGTTGCCTCTGGAGAGAGTTGAAATCATCCAGGTGCGAAATTGGAGCCGACTAACCCAAATGAGTACCCACATGCCTTCTGATAGGGATGTGGTTAGATTGTGGTGGAAGTCACTCGTCAGCCCGTGCCCAAAGAGTTTGACAATCCTTTTTAGACTATGTCCCAGTTCACTGCTAAGAAAAAGTTCCACGTTGTGTTATGTCCTATTTGATGACGTCCACACCTGTGGTTTGTTTGAGAATTCATCATTTCGGATGCTCTCGACAACGACTGAGATAAAACTTGTTAGTAGTAAATGAAACATAAATGTGAATATAATTTGTGTGAACCTTATTTAACGTGTCATTCTGAAGGAGATGATAATCCAATAATAGATTAACATGTCACGCTGAAGAAGTGACGATTTAATAATAAATTAATGTGTCATACTGAAGGCAGTGACTCTTCAATAATAAGTTAGCCTCTATATTTTCAAAACTTGATAGAATATTCAGAGAACATAAGATTTGTCACCAAAAGACAAGAAAAATAACGATGACTATATTAGTCAAGATAGGATAAAAATAATGGATAGATTGTCGAGTTGAGTTCTTGGTGCCAGAGCGACGGTACCTGTAGATTTTGAATCTAAGTAGTAACAAAATTAACTTATAAAAGTAAATGACATAATAAAAGATAAGTTGAGAGATGAAGTTGTTCAACTTGTATTGTTCTAGATGAGATCTCGTAATCTTGGCCACTGTGTTAGGCTGTCACATCTGTAACATTAAGAAAATGTGTAGTGAATCATAATAGAGTAATAAGAAGAAATTTAGGAAATTAATAGAGTAATGAGAACGAATTCAAGAAATGAGTAAAAGTAGAAGTCATCTGAATCATGTCGATTCCACTGTGGGTCTAACAATGGCTTTGTACTATCTTATTTTGACAACTCTTCTAGACTAATTTCAATATTTTGCAATGGATGGAATCAACAAAATTCCATTTTCAGACTTGAATGTCCAAATAACTCCAAAATTCAAAACTAAGCAACTTAAGCCTCCAAAACTCAACTATTTAGCAAAAACTCTACTTTTCACAAAATTTTCAAAAACTAACTTTCAAAACAAATCAAATAGGACTCGACCCTACTATCAAAAAGGGTAAAATGATAATTTTATCAAAAATAACCTTCAAAGTGATTGCATCTTTTACCACTAAAGCCATGTTCATCCTTGAACATAAAACAAAGAGCATGTCTGAAGTCTTAAAGAGATAAGAATAACAGGCTGCTTGTTAGACTTAGTCTCTCAATTCTCCTCTCTCATGAGTTGATGTTGCGACCAAATATTTATTGATGTTATCTCTTTAGTCCTCGACTTTCACACCTGCCTATCTAGAATGGCCATAAGCTCCTCCTTACAGGTCAAATCTAGACTCAAATCCATTTAATCAGGCAAAATCACATGACACCCATCTAGGATGTAATGTAGTAGTATTTGAAATATAAAACACTAGATGCACAGAACATAGACTAGGTGGCAACAAGTTTGTAGTCTACCTGTTCTACTTGATTTAGGATCTCAAATGAACCAACATACCTAAGGCTGAGCTTGCCCTTCTTCCCGAATCTCATAACACCCTTCATGAAAGAAATTTTCAACCATACATGATCACCCTTCATGAACTCTAAGGGTCAGACCCGTCTGTCAACATAACTCTCCCGACGAATCTGGGTTGTTAACAACTAGCTCTGAATCCACCAAACCTACTCCATGACATATCTAGAAAAATCAATATCTAAGTTACCCACCGCAACAAAATCAAACAAATTGATAGGTGATCTACACCTCCTATTATATAAGGCCTCAAAATGTGTTATTTGGATGCTGAAATGGTAAATGTTATTGTATGCAAACTCAAACAAAGGCAAATATTGCTCCTATCAGGCACTAAAATTAATCACACATGCACAAAGCATAGCCTCTAACACCTAGATGGTCCTAGCAGACTGACTATTTTCCCAAGGGGTGAAATATTGTACTAATGTCCAACTGAGTACCCAACCCATGTTATAGGGCCTTTCAAAAGTGAGAAGTAAACAGAAAACCTCAATAAAAAAATAATATAAACTAGAATCCTATAAATTTAATAATCTGATTGATATAGAAATGATCCAACTTCTCTGTCGTGCACTTAACCTTGACTAGCATGAAATGAATAGACTTAATCAATTGATCAACAATGTAATGCCCTTCTAGGTTATTTAGGTATTTTTGTGAATATCTTATCAGTGTGAGGCTTTACATAGTAACCTCAAACTATTTGTGATGTATTAATATTGTTAGTTTAGTTGTTGGCTGAATCGATTGAGGTTTATGTAGTTGTTCGAGTTAAACGGTTGGTCATAACTATAAAATAAATATTCAGATAAAGTCCTAGTAAATGGCCTTGGAACAGAATTCTAACGGCTCCGTCAGCTCCGAAACAACCAAATTAGGCTAGGAGCATATTTGGTGCAATTATATCAAGTTTGATGCTCAATAATTTTCGGATAAAGTCCTAGTAAATGACTATTTTCCATGGCATATTTGGTGCTCATAGGAGGACCTTTTGTTCAATTTTTAAGGCTTTCAGGTGCATTCTGGCCTCTTCGGTAGATTTTAATATAAGGAAATGAGATCCACATTAGAACAAAATGACCTATGGTGGGGATTTCCACTAAACAGTTGAGTCTGGAATGACATTTCCATGTAGATTTCATGTATGGATTGTATTTTTATGACTCGGAATGAGTTCAGAGCATCAAAATTAAGTTTGAGTGGTTGCTGAAAGTTAAAGGTGGTGTGGGTGACATGGCCCAACCAAAGGCTACCATGTGGCAAGGCAGTGGCAGTGTTTAAATATGCCAGATTTACTAAGGAAATGGCACACACCTTCAAACAGTGATATATCGGTCAAATTTTATTCGATTTTAGCTATTAAAAAGGCTAGTTAAAGGTGGTGTGGGTGACATGGCCCAGCCAGAGGCTACCATGTGGCAAGGCAATGACAGTGTTTAAATATGCCAGCTTCGCTAAGAAAATGGCACACACCTTCAAACAGTGATATATCGATCAAATTTTATTCGATTTTAGCCATTAAAAAGGCTAAATTATGTGGAACCACATGAGAAACGTCGTGGAGATCTCAGAAATCAGCTTTGGCACACGTTTTGAGGTGAAAATTATTATTGTTGTTATATATAGTATTATAAAGCCTTGAAAATTTTGAGTTGCAATATCTCGATTGTTTTTCATTGGAATTGAGTATAATTTAGGTCTAAACTTTACTACTTTTTGAGGCGCATGTTGTGGTGCATTCAGATTCTGTTAATTTGACTCTATTTTTGTGGAATTTGGCTGAGAAGCTACTGTGTGAAATATTTTTCCAATAAGATATATCATGTGATTTTTGAGATGGTTCTCCTTGTTTTGAGCCTCGTTTTGAGCTCAATTTCTGGCTATAGACTCGGGGTGAAATAGAAATTATTTTATGGGGTTTGGATTGGTATTTCGAGCATAGACCCTATTTTTTCCCATTTTGGTCACAATTGACGTATTTTCTCCCATTTCTTGAGATATTATAGTCAAAACACCCATGTTTATGTTGTGATTCATGTTTTGATAGCTGAGCAATAGTTGAAAGTGGTCAGGAAGAGTTAAGCTCTCGTGGACTGATCCATAGTGTGTGAATTCTCCTTCTAGTTAGGGTAGAATTTCCTCACCTTTACATTGAACAGGAATGTATGTTATTAGGAGCCTTTTTGTTGTTGAAATCTAAGTAAGATATGTGTATATGTTGTTAAGGCTGAGATTATCATTTGAACTCTCTAATATATATATCTATTACGTTAGCTGATGTTTAATGTTATGTGGGTTGTGAATGCATCTGATAAATATTGTAGGGGAGATATAGGGTACGACTGAGGTAAGTTAAGCATTGATGCTACCTATATACATATATTTGGTTGTTTAACTACAAGTTTGACCTGTTGGACTTCCTGATACTGATGAATATGTTATACCTGGTATGGTTTTTGTTACTTGCTACTTATGTTATGATTATACCTTGTTAAGGGCTAAAGGCAAATCTATGCCTTATGATTGATACATATGCCAATTTAGATACTTGTTTACTTGTGTGAAGGGTATGGTACTAGTGTTTTGTAGTATTTAAGAGGCTGATTGTCAGTTATACTCTTGGCTACACCTTGTGACTCTATAATTATGATTCTGTTGTTGCAATTATATTGGTGTACTATATTCCTGATTCTCTGGTGACTGAATTGTGATCCCAATGGTGGGACGTATACCCAGGGATTTAGTGGATTTTCTATTATTGGCTGGGATATATGTGGTTGTTATCAGTTGGCCTATATGTTTTTCTATTTTGGGAACTTATTACAGTTGTTAGTTGGCTCATATATTGTTATACTAATTACTGGTTATACTTATTAGTGGGATTGTTAATTGTTGTTCAGGGGTTATTTGGTATTTGGGTTATGGTTCTTCCTACGAGATACATGTTATACCTTGGAAGGCCTATTAGGCTGTGTACTATTATTTAGAATGTTGATTGCACTTGGAAGTCAGATTGTCTATAGTTACTCTAGATACCTATAATGTCTAAGACGGGATGAACCAATTGACAACTAAACATGATTTTATCTTATGTTTATTGATATCTACATCTATTTGGTTCCTTGTGTGCATGTTAGGTTGTTAAATACTGGGAAACATGCTATATTTGGGGAAACTGATTAGGCTTTGTACTCCTGACTATATGCTGAGGATGTTTTCTCTGGTTGAATACAGGCACAATCTGCCACCATGCTCTGTTGTCCAGTTCAGGGTATCGCTTGAGTTCATCACGCCCTATTGTCAGGTCTAGGTACTGCACACCCTATTATCTAGTCCATGGTATTGCTTGAGTCTAGTCTAGGCATGGTTGAGGGCCTAGGCCAGACCACAGCACGTTACTGGGTCAAATCTATGATTTGAGATTTGGGTTTTGTGTTTCTCTTCTACCATCAAAGTTGGGTTACCAATTCAGATACAGTTGGGTGATTGAGATCTTTGTCATCAGTTATTGGTCCTCGTATCCATACATCTATACACCCTATATTTTTGTGTGGTGTACCTTTTGGGCTTATAAGGGCTCAATCAACATACAAGCATAAACACTAGGGTTTTACACCCACGTACAACACTATACCTTGATTGTGTGATAGTTGTGATATGGTTCAACTCAGATTTTGTTGATTGATTTCATTATATGCTGACTAGTTTATCTCAGTTGGTCCCTTCTATTTCTACTTTGTTAGTTTGTTTAGTCTGTTCAGTTGGGTGCATCCCGTGCCACAGGCATAGTTTGTCATAGTTTTGTACATTCTGAGTTTCATGTTTGCTATATCCGCAGGTATCTACCTACATCGCCAGGTTTTATCCATTCATACTATTGTACACTATTAGGTTCTTTGGATGCCACAAACATAGTCAACACTTGATCATTGGGTTTGTCAGTTAGTATCATTGCACATTACTTGGGTTATTCTGTTGGGGTTCCATGACTTTTTAGATGTGCTTATCTTTTGAATTGGGTTTAGTTAGCTAACATTGCAGTATTTTATTACATTGTTCTTACCATATTGATTATATTTCACTCAGTCCGCCGATGATGCCTACTGGGTGCCTTTCACCAATACTCGCCCTTACTTTTCTGCATCTACTCGTGGTGCAGGTCTAGTTATGAGCCATGGTCATTGATCTAGGGGATTGTAGATGTTTTAGAAAACCTTAGGTGAGCATCAACAACTTCAGATATTCTACAGTCTCCTTTTGCTTAGTGAGTCATCTTTTGATTTCAAACACCAGCCTTGTAGATATATAGTTTGGATTTGTATGTGTAGGTTGCTACTCTAGTTATGTATATATATATATATATATGTGTGTGTGTGTGTATTTTATTTTGAGTCTATAGTAGCTCTGTACACACTTCTAGGTCTTGGGATAGGTTGTTGCTGGCTTATTTTGTGCGTTGCTAGTTAACATGATGATTAGTTATTCAAGGATGGTACCGTGAGTTTTGGGATTGGCTTGCCTGTAAAAGGTATATAATAAGCGTTATCATGACCTGAAAGGTCGAGTCATAACAAGCTAATATCAGAGTTTTAGGTTCACTGGTCCCATCTATGTAGAGTTACCGTCTAGTGCAATCCTGCGGATGGGTGCAGAGACATTTGTGACTTATCTAAAAGAGGCTATGGGATGCTTAGAAAACCCCTTTTGTTGTTGATTCTTTTTGTGTGGTATTGCCAATGTTCTATTGACTTCTTAGAATCTGATAGTTTTATCATATTCTCAAATATGTCGCACTAGGGTCAAACTCTGAGTAAAGGCAGGGTTGTATTGTCAGTCCCTCATATGGAGAAGCCCCAAGATCCTACTGAGTAGAGAAAAGATGCCTTAGCTCCCCCACGGTTAAAGGCACCAGTTCCCCTACAGGCCCAACCACTTTCTTGGTTACACCTGAGAAACATATGGCTATTTGGTAGTTGTTGGTAGCACTTGGGGGCATTCAACATGGCTCGATATTTTCCCCAATTCCTCTGGCATTGGCCCCAGTAGAGCATGCCGCTCCAGAGGCTCCAGTTGCACAGCTAGAGGGAACTATCCCTTTTCAGGATCAGTAATTTTTTGGGTATTTTTTTAGATTGACTCCACCGAGATATTCAGGGACGGTTGGAGAGGATACCCATGAGTTTTTGATAACTTATTTTGAGAGATTATAGGCATTGAGATTATTGGAGTCTCGAGGCGCAGAGTTTATAGCCTATCAATTGGACATTTGGCCAGATAGTGGTGGCAAACTTTTAGGGATACCAGACCAGCTGATGCACCACCTGTGACTTGGACAGGGTTCTCTGAGGCATTCATGACCAGAGTTTTTCCTAGGAGCCTTAGAGACATACTTCATGAACAATTTACTTATCTGGAGTAGGGCTTGATGAGAATGACTCAGGACGTGGTGCAATTCCAGGAGCTCTCCAAATAATCCACAGTTATTTTACCGAAAAAAAGTAGATCCATTGTTTTATACTAGGACTAAGACTACTACTGAGGGTTAGCACCCATGCATTGGTGACTTTGGTCCGATCTTATCTAGATATTGTAGATAATGCTTGCACGATTGAACAAATTCTTCGCGCGGCCCGTGAGGATAATAACAGATAGGGCCTCCACGAGGGCAGCTACAGTGGGACTTGGTATAGGTTCAGGGAGCATTTTGATTGATCTTAGCAGATATCCCAAACCAAGCCATCTTTTTCAGCTGGTCAGAGCTCTAGGGCCTCAAAGGCATACGATGCTAACCACAATAGTTGATGTAGTAGAGCCCGATCTTCCCTAGGTTGTTATGCGTATGGGGATCTAGAACACTGGTTCTAAAAGTTCCCCGTGCAAAGAAAGAGGTCCCAGATAGGTTGATCAACTCTACCATCGATCGTCAGAGATAAAGGTCAGGATAGAGGTCATAGAGGTGACCAGTATGGCTCTAGAGACAATGTTATCCCAAGTATGATTACCTTATGCCAACAACCAGTTTCATTTCTATTTGACCCAGGTTCTACCTTTTCACGTGTATTTGTGTATATTACCGCTTGTTTAAGTATGAGTTCTAGGCCTCTTTTATTCTTGATTATGTATTGACCTTGATGGGGTATTCTATAGTTGGGAATCGAATGTGTAGGTCAGGTGTGGTCACTCTTCAGGGTTATGATATGCAAGTAGGTTTAGTATTGTCTATTAGACTTGATTTTGATATTCTCTATGATATGGATTGTTAGCTCCATATTGTGTTATGGTACATGATTACACTGGGACGATTACCTTGGCTATACTTGATATGTATCTAGTAGTGAGAAAGAGGTTGGTTAGTCATACATCGACTGATATTATGTTCTATATTCAGGCTCTAAGGGTGTATCGATCGATGGGTTGGTAAACTTGACCCATGTCCATAATGTGATAGTCGAGGCCCTATTATGGAAATGGTTTTGGTAGTTATATTCTTAGATATGTTTTCCACTAATTTGTCAGATTATTGCTAGATAGAGATATTGATTTTTACTATAGAGGTCAGATTACCATCAATGGAGGATCAAGGTGGAGGATATCACAGAGGTTATATCTAGACCCGTTATGGCCATTAGGAACCTCAGGTGACGTCTTTGGGGCTGACTAATGCCCTTGTTGTGTTTATGGATCTAATAATTTATGTGTATCGAATACATTTGTTATGGTGGACCTATTAAGGACCCTACTTGCTAGGAGTTGATTTGTTAAGTACTAAATTATTGTGGTTGATTTGTTTGACATTGAAATTGCTATTCCTCGTCAGTTGAGGTGACATGTGTTAGGTAGGATTGTGGAGGCGGGCTATGAGCTGTATGATGTTGATTCGCAGTAATTCTGGTTATCTGGTTTTGGGGTTGGCAGGTGTTGATTAGTATTGGTTTATTTTCCTTGCTTGTGGTATGTCTCTTATGACTGAATGATGATAGTTGTCGGGGACCTTAACTGTGAGTGAAATATATGTATCTGTTTGCGGAGAAATGTATCGAGAGTTTACCAGTGGTTAGTATATATGGTATTTTCTATACTTGTGAATATTTGACGGTTGTTGAGAGTGCGGGTGATTAGTATGTTGATTATTTGTTCCAGTCCTGAGTATCTACTATCATCTCAAGGCTACTAATGGTTGTTATTTCAATAATATATTATATTGAGATGGTGTTGTGACTATTTATTACACTTATGATTGCTATGGTTATTATGATTAATGGATTGAACAACAAAGGAAAGAGGCTAAGGTCCCTACAATGGGATATGGTTACATTAGTTGTTGTTTGTGACTATTTCAACATTAGTTGGCCTAGGATCCTGCTTGGGTTAATTTATGGGGAGTACCTGCATAAGGGAATAGGAAATGGGGCAAAACCCATGTATGTAGAATATGGTTACAGTGTGGGTGTTGGTGCTTATTCAGATTCTCTGTTATATATAGATGGGTTGTTATATTTCTGGTTAGTTGACATTATCAAAACTATTGTTGGACACTGAGAAAACTTATGACTATTGTATTCACCGTCTACTATGAGTTCAGGGTTAGGATCTCTCTGCATTTTAGGTTGGTCTAGGGAGTGAGCTTAGCCTTGATAGATTGGGCCATTTGAGATTCTGAGGCGAGTCGATCCTGCGAGATATGAGGTAGTTGTACCTCCAATATATTTTGTTATACAGGTTGTCTTTCAAGTATCAATGTTACACCGTTACATTCCAGACAAGTCACATGTGCTCCAGTATAAATCAGTTAAGTTAAATGCTTGTTTTATTATTTTTGAGGAACGGGGAGCCTTTTTAGCTGTAGATGTGGGACAGTGGTGTTTTAGGGTTGGATTGGTAGTTAAAGTTCAATGGTGACATTGACCGATCAGGGAGGATACCCAAGAGTTAGAGACGGATAGGAAGGGTTGTAGCCTAGTTTATTTAAGTCTTCAAGTATGCTTGTATCTTTACTTTCGTGGACGGAAGTTCTTATAGTGAGGGAAATTGTAATGACCCTCCAGATCATTTTAGTGTTTCCGTGAATATCTTATCAGTGTGAGCCTTTGTATAGTGACCTCGACCCATTTGTGATATATTAATATTGTTATTTTGGTTATTGAGTGAATCGATTGAGGTTTATGCAACTTTTTGAGTTAAATATGTGATTATAATTGTAAAATGAATTTTCAGGTTAAGTCCTAGTAAATTTCCTCAGAGCGGAATTCTAATGGTTCTACCAGCTTTGGAATGGCCAAATTAGACTAGGAGCATGTTCAGTGTAGTTATATTGGGTTTTAATCATCGAATTGGGCCAATAGTTGACTTTAAACTATCCAAATGGGAATTCTAATAGTGCGGTTAGCTCCAAAATCTTGAGTTTTCTCTAGGAGGACCTTTTATTCAGTTCTCAAGGCTTTTGAGTGTATTTTGTCCCCTTTCGTAGGTTTTGATTGAAATACGGGATCCATATAGGAACAAAATAACCTCTAGCGGGAATTTTGACTATACCATTATGTCCAGAATGCCATTTTCATTTAGATTTCATATATGGATTATTTTGAGCGATTGCTGAAAGTTAAAGGCAGGGCAGGTGAGTGACCCAGCCAGAGGCTGCCACATAGCAAGGCGATGGCAATGTTCAAATATGTCAGCTTCGTAAAGAAAATGGCACACACCTTCAAAAAGTAAAAATTGGTCAAATTTTATCTGATTTTAGCAATTCAAAAGGCTAAATTATGCAGAATCTCGTGAGAAAAGTTGGGGGGACCTCGTAAATCAACTTTGGTGCACGTTTTGAGGTAAAAATCATTGTTTTGCTATATACATTATTGTAAATTATTGAAAACTTTAAATTACAATATCTCAATCGTTTTTCATAGGAATTGAGTAAAATTTGAATCTAAACTGTACTACTTTTCAAGACACACGCTGTGTTATATTTGAGTTGTTTTAATTTCATTGTATTTTTGTGAAATTTGGCTGAGAAGCTATTATATGAAATAGTTTTTCGATAAGAACTATCATGTGATTTTTGGGTTGTTTCTCCTTGTTCTGAGCCTCATTTAATCTCAATATCTGGTTATAGACTAAGGGTGATGTATAGATCATTTTATTAGGGATGGTTTGATATTTTGGGTGTGGGTCCTATTTTTTCCTGTTTTAGTCGTAATTGATATAATTTTTCTCGTTTCTTAAGATATTATAGTCAAAACAGTCATGTTTAGATTGTGATTCGTGTTTTCACAGCTGAGAAACATTTGGAAGCGGTCAGAAAGGATAAAGCTTATGTAGACTAATCTGGAGCATGTGGATTCACCTTCCAACTACGCTAGGCTTTCCTCACCTTTAAACTAAACTGAAATATATGTTATTAGGAACCTGTTTATTGTTGAAGCTCTGAGTAAGATATGTGTATATGTTGTTAAGGTTGGGATTATCATTTAGGCATTGTAATACCTATATCTATTACATTAGTTGATAATTGATGTTGTGTGGGCTATGAATGCTTCTGATAAAGATTGTATGGGCGAGATAGGGTATAACTGTGGTAAGTTAAGCGTTGATGCTACTTGTATATATGCATTTGACTATTTAACTGTTGGTTTGACCTATTAGGCTTCTTGATACTGATGAATATGTTATACCTGGTATGATTCTTGTTATTTGCTACTTATGTTATGATTATGTCCTGTTAAGGGATAAAGGCAAACCTATGCCCCATGATTGATGAGTATGCCTATTTAGATACCTGTTTACCTATGTGGGTGGCGTCTAGTACTGTTGTTATGTAGTATTTGAGAGGTTGGTTCCCAGTTATACTCTTGGCTACTCGTTGTGACTATAAAATTATGATTTTATTGTCACGATTTTATTGGTGTACTATATTCCTGATTCTATGGTGACTAAATTGTGATCCCAATGGTGGGATGTATGCTATACCCAGGGATTTAGTTGATTGTCTATTGTATTCTAGGATATTTGTTGTGGTTATCAACTTAGCTACCTGTTATTCTATCTCGTTGACTTATTACAATTGTTAGTTGGCTTGTATATTGTAATCCATATTACAGGTTATACTTATCAACAGGATTATTGACTGTTGTTCTGGGTTACTTGGTATTTACATTATTGTTTTACCTGGGAGATACATGCTACACCATTGGAGGCTAGTTAGGTTGTCTACTATTATTCAAAATGTTGATTGCACTTGGTAGTGAAATTGTCTATGGTTATTTTAGATACTTGTAATGTCTAAGCCGGGACAAACCTATTGATGGCTAGACATGATCTGATCTTAATTTTATTGATATGTACATCTAATTAGTTGCTTATGTGTCTATTGGGTTATCAAATAATGGGAAACATGCTATATTCGAGGAAACTAATTATGTGTTGTACTTCTGACTATATGCTGAGGGTGTTGCCTGCAGTTCAGTCCTAGCACAATCTGTCACCATGCCCTATTATACCATCCAGGGTATCGCTTGAGTTCATCATGCCCTACTGTCTAGTGTAGGGTACTGCACATACTATTATCTAGTCCAGGGTGCGTTACTGGGTCACATTCGTGGTTTTAGATTCAAGTTCTGTGTTTTTATCCTGCCATCACAATTGGGTTACTAGTTCAGATACAGTCGGGTGGTTGAAATCTTTGTCATCAATTACTGGTCCTTGTATCCATATACCTGTACACCCCATGTTTGTGTGTGGGTGTACATTCTGGGATTATAGCGGCCCAGTTGACATATAGGCATAGACACTAGGGTCTTACACCCACGTACAACACTATACCTCGACCATGTGATAGTTGTGAAATGGTTCTGCTCGGGTTTTATCGTATGCTGACTAGTTCAGCTCGGTTAGTCCATCATGTTTTTACTTGGTTGGTTCTTCTAGTCTTTTTAGTAAGGTATTAGTCGTGTCACAACCATAGTTTTGCATAGTTCTATACATTTTGAGCTTCATGTCAACTACATCTACAGGTATCCACCTGTGTCACCAGGTTTAGTCTGTTAGTACGATTGTACACTATTGGGTTCTCCAGATGCCACAAACATAGTAGATACCTGATCTTTGAGTTCGCTAGTCCGTATTGTTGCATTTACTTAGATTATTTAGTTGGGATTCTATGGTTTTCTAGATATGCTTATATTTTGACTTGGGTTCAGATAGCTAGCATTGCAGTATTTCATTACATTATTCTTACCATATTTACTGTATTTCACCCGGTCAGCCGATGATGCCTACTAGGTACACTTCATTGGTACTTACCCCTACTTTTATGCAGTGGTATAGGTCCAGGTACAAGCTGTGGATATTGATCTAGGGGCCTGTAGACGCTTGAGGAGACCTTGGGTGAGCGTCAACAACTTCAAATATTCTAAAGTCTCCTTCTGTTTAGTGGGTCATCTTTTTATTTCAACAATGGTCTTGTATATATGTAGTTTTGATTTGTATGTGTAGGCTGCTACTCTAGTTATGTATATATGTATGTATATTTTATTTTGAGTCTATAGTAGCTCTGTACAGGTGGCTTCTACGTCATGGGGTAGGTTATTGTTGGCTTATTTAGTGTGTTGCTAGTTACCATGATGATTACTTATTCAGGATAAGTACTATGAGTTTTAGGATGAGCTTGCTTGTAGGTGGAATCTAACAGGTGCCATCATAAACTGAAAGGTTGGATCGTGATAAATAATAACCCAAATGGAGTCATAAGCACCTGTTGTAGTGGGAAAACCCACCATGAAGTCCATAGTAACCCGTTCTTACTTCCAGGTAGGAATAGGCATCCGCTAAAACTCTCCACTGGACCTATAGTGCTTATACTTCCCCTACTGGCACGTCAAGCACTTAGACATAAATTCTAAGAAGTCCTTCTTTATGCCATACCACCAATAATATTGACTCGAATCATGGTACATCTTTGCTGCCCTTGAGTGAATAGAGTAATGGGTACAATGGGCCTCAAAAGTATAAACTACCCTTGACACACAAATACGATCCCCAATCATCAAAACACCATCAATATTAAGCACGACCTCCTTCGCCTGACCCCTCAACATCTTATCTCGAATGAGACATAAATTCTAATCCTCAAACTGTTGCTCAAGGATCTATTCCATCAAGGAGAATGGGACTTGCTCTATGCACTCCGCGCTTATGCTTAAAACATACCCCTACTAGGAGGTTTTTAAGCGGTCGTACTCAAGTATTTAACCTAACATGGGTTACGATCGTTCCCTCGAGGAATATGGTAGACTACGAACTAGCACACTTCTATAAATTGAGTTGATATAATATAATATCTCCTAGAAACAGAAAAACATAAATAAACATAACAAGGAGTATTTGCGACTAAAATAAATACCAAACTATATTAACAAATTGTTTGTAATCAGTAGAGAAATGAACTAGGGCGACGTGTTCCCCATAACTCCCTAACTAAGTGTTCTTGGATACTTGCGACTCTTTTCTAGTGTGAAGGTACAGGAAAGTAAGTTAAGTTCTCCTAAATCCTTGATAGAGCATCTAGGTAAATTTCATCACATTACTGAGTCGGTCTCTGTGATATGGCGTTACTAATCATTACTTTTAATCCCAAACTAAAATTACTACCCCTAGTAGCCTGATTAGTTGAGGAAAAATTGATCAACCTCTGTTAATTAATTTGTTTCCTATTCGTCACCTCCTGGATCGGGCAGGTGATACTAGGCGAGTTCTAATGTAGGCCTTCCGTAAAAAATCAGTTAATTAATACATCATAAACACCATCCAAGAAATTGCAACTAATCCAATTTTATCAAAGTTAGTTCGTCATTGTTTTCACAACCCTACTTGTGGATTTAGCCACCCATACTTGAAGTTTGATCAGAAATTATGTAAGAATAATACATAATTAAATAACTTAAACAACAAGAATTGATGAACAAAATCTGAAATCTCAATGAAACTGCAAACTTGAATTGATAGGATCACCAAATATCGTTCACAAACTCTCTAAAGTACTGTACCTAATGTTCTAAGACGTTCTCTCTCTCTCTGTCTCTCTCTCTCTTTTTATTTTCTCATTTTTTCTCTCCCCTCTTCAATAAAAAACTAAAAAATCTATTTATAATACTTAAAATATAAAGCTGCAATGAAATAGGATAACTGTGTTGGAACCAGCCACAAGCACCTTTTACGGCTCGTTAGATAGTTCACGGTTCATGAGTCGCGGTCTCTTGAAATGTGATTGTAGCTACTGGAACTCTTCATGAAACCTCCTTCACGAGTTGTGAAGTATTCCATTGATGAATCGCGAAAACTCTCATCATTTGACACTTTTCTAGATAAAATCTTTGCAAATTCTCAAGAAAATTATTTCGTTTAATGTTTGTGTATTTTATTTTGCAGGAAAATCAGGCTAGGCACGAGAAAGAGCAATATGGAGCAAACTGTGCCCCAAACGGGTAGGCTCAC